>JAWNOS010000244.1:5990000-6255000 GCA_035045845.1 Drosophila buzzatii | reverse complement strand
TTTATTTATTTTTATTTTATTTAATTTATTTTATTTTATTTTATTTTATTTTTATTTTATTTTATTTATTTTATTTTTATTTTATTTTATTTATTTTATTTTATTTTATTTTATTTTATTTTATTTTATTTATTTATTTTATTTTTATTTATTTATTTATTTATTTTAATTTATTTTATTTATTTATTTATTTATTTATTTATTTATTTATTTATTTATTTATTTATTTATTTATTTATTTTATTTATTTATTTATTTATTTATTTATTTATTTATTTATTTATTTTATTTGTATTTTATTTTATTTATTTACTTTTTTTTTTAGTATAATAACTAACTCAAAATTCTAGATAACTCTAACAGGAAAGAAAAATGTTTGTTCAGTTTTTTTAAATTAATAAAATGTGCCTTGTCATATTCAAATTAATGAATTATAATTTATATTAATCAAGCAGACGCATTGGTACACTTATGAAATTGTTTTCTATTAAACTAAGCGAAATTGTTGTGCATTTATTAGTTGTTTCAATAAAATCTTAGAGTAGCCAAATTATCGTCTGCTTTCATTAAACTCTCATAGAAAGAAGATAATATTTATTCATTCTCACAAATATTTTCAAAGAGCCATTATGCCCCAAATTTGCCATTCTCAATGCTTTTCAGTGTATACAAATTGTTGAATATTTCTTCCAATTCCCCATGTTCAAAGAGCACAAATCAAATGTAAAGAGTCTGACTCTACTAAGTCCTACATGACACATAACTCGCTCGCATCATAAATCGTAACTATTCCCCTGGTTGATTTCAAACAAGCTTAAACTATTATTGCAGATGACAATGCTGGAAATGCAAGCCCAGCATAAATGGGCAACCACAGATGCTGTAATAGAAATTGATCGATTGCCACATCGATACACAATCAATAGACACAACTTTCATATGTTATAAATAAATACATTTATTTTCTAATTAGCTGGCAGCTGTACATATGCACAATCGGAACAATTTACACATTGCAAATAGAATTTTGCAAACTAGACTATAATAATATTACGAAACTAATTGGGATGCTATTTGTGTAGTGAGCGCTGCTGGGCTGGGGATTTCAATTGTCGATAAGCTGTGTGCATATTTAAACAGATTTAATTAACTTGGCCAACAACAACAACAGTAATAGCAATGGCAGCATTAACTTGCAAATAAAACATAAGCAGCATTCAAAACTGCTGAAGTAGGTAGCATTAAAAAGTGTTACGAGTTACGAGCTGGGCGCCCGTCGAGAGCCATTTGAAGATGTGTTAGTTGAGAGTCGAGAGCCCGAAAGGGGAGCAAAGTGCAGTTTATTTGCGCTACATGGCATGGCAACTGGCACAGGTAACAGCAGCATACGAAGCAGCAGCACGTACCTGAGCTGAGCTAAGACTGCACTACTATAAAATTAAGATTAAAAGCTGGCAATGTGTGTGCGCTGCCTGCTCGCCTGCTTGCTCTAGTCTCTGACAGCCCCTCCCATCTATTTGCCACGCCGTCTAGCTGTCTATATTTGCTCTGTGTGTGTTTAAGGTGAACGAGTCTCGTGTAGCACTTTGCTGTTCATACAGATGTTTGTTAATGGCTTCCCTCAAATGCAGCTCTGCAAACAAGCGTTTGTCAGTGCCCTCGTGCCAGATTAGTTGGCCAGACCGCGTCACAAAGGACTAGGAAATTAAAAATTTTGCTCCAAAACACAATGCACAGTGCCAGCGCTAAGTGAAACAAAGCAGCATTTTAATTTACCAGCTTGGCGCATTAAAACAACAACAAAAATAAATAATAAAAAAATAATGACGAAAAAAGGCATCAGCTCACACACACAACAGTAGCATCATGACAAGCTGACAACAAAGTGGAGCAGCGTGGCGCATGGCAGTCGAGAAGCTAAAGGAAAATTTATATATATATACGCTTATATATATATACAAGTGTAAAGGCCAACAGCATGAATCGATGCCAGTTTATGTCAAAAGGGCAGCACGAGCTATCAGCTTCTTTGCAATTTGCGTGCTTTATCAGCGTGACCAAAAAAAAAAAAAAAAAAGTAAAATAAAATAAAATAAAAATAAAATGAATTTTGTTTGGCATTCTCAATTTTTGTGCCGCAGCAAAAACAATTTGCATTGATTTACGGCAACGGCAGCGCACAATCAAAATATACGAACCGAATGGCAAACAATTAAAAAGCTGCTACAATAACAGTGAAATTTTCAAAATTAATCAAGAAACAAAAAGAAACATAAATCGAAACTGAAAGTAATAATATTGACAGATTTGCACATTGCGCTACAAAAGCAACATCTGTGTGCATGTTGCAGTCGGGCATTAACGACTACAGAATACTCTGTATAAGCGCAAGAGACGAATTAGATTTTTCAATTTGTCATGTACTCAAAAGGCATAAATATATCTCGATTGGCATATCTATAGAGAGATATATTCATTCTTGTAGAGGATGCAATTTTAACCAATTTAATACAGCTTAAAATGATTTAATATATGAAAAATGATATCTCTTCAATGTAACATTTGATTTTTATTTAATAAATTTTGTAATATACATAAATCAATCAGGTATGATAAGAAATTTAATATATATAAATTTAATTAATTAAAAAAAATGTATATATACAAATGTGCGCTTTTTTATTTTTTATTATTTATTTTATTTTATGTATCTAATTTTTTTACTTATTTTATTTATTTATTTGTACATATTTACTTGTATTTTATTTTATTTATTTTATTTTATTTTATTTATTTTATTTTATTTATTTTATTTTATTTTATTTTATTTTATTTTATTTATTTATTTTATTTTATTTATTTTATTTTATTTTATTTTATTTTATTTTATTTTATTTTATTTTATTTTATTTTATTTTATTTTATTTTATTTAATTTTTTTGTTTGTTATTTCTTTTATTAATTTTTTTATTTATTTATTTTTTTATTTATTTTAAAATTTATTTTTTATTAATTTTTTTTATTTTGATTATTGTATTTATTTTGTATTTATTTAGTTAATTTTTTTTTAATTTGAAAATAATAAAAATGAATAATTAATTAAGAAGTTAAAAAGCGCTCTATATGTATTTTTGCTCTCAAGTTCTCAATATGATATATATTCCAAATTTCAAATAAGAATACTCACAATTATAATTCCGTATTTCAAGGCTGTAGCTTGAATATGACTATGCATAAAATCTATATACCCATTTCACTTAGCGAATAAGTACAGTAACGAAAGATTATATCACCTATGAAATGTTGATATTGAAATGTTATTGCAATGCACAAAGTTAATGTGCATGACAATTTCATGAAATAATCAAGTCGAGGTATGTAACCAAAATATTTCAATTAAAAATTTTATTTATTTTTTTTATTTTTACATTTTATTACACATTTCTTTTTTAATCAAAGCACAAACTGGATCTGTTGCCATTTCATTATTTATATACATACAGCGAGTAGATGATTTTAGTAATTCATAAGAACTGACAGTTAAAAAAAATGGCTTTTATCCCCCGGTTATTCAGATTCATCAGAAACTGCAGGCAATATTTTTGCCTGCAGAATAAACAAAAGTGATTACAAACAAAAAGCAAAATATTTTGATTATTTTATATTTATTTTTATATGTATGTATATATAACCCTTCAACGCTGTGCCACGAAAATGCGGCGAGCTGAAAGATATATACATATATATCCTATCTATATCTATATTTATATATACATTCATTCACATATATATGTATACGTGTGTGTGCTTGCTCATGTATGTGTATTCGGTTCCGCAGATTCTGGAGGAAAATGATTATCAGAGATTGATTAACGTGTGTGCTGTAGGTCGCATCGGATTCCGGCAGCAATGCATAAAAAGCGGGCGCTGAAGTCGAGGTCAGAGCCCCGCACTGGGCTACAGTTCAGCTGGCCCTTTTTATTATTATTGTAACTTTTTTTTGTACTTCGTGGTGGTGGCTTTGTGACTTTCTACAGGGTTGTCCCGGCCAGGAACGAGTTGAAACAAATGTCTGTGTGTATTTTGTTACAGCGTGAAAAGGGTATTTATATAGGATACTCATATTATTGTAACTGGGGCGCCCGCATTCGAGCCAACCAGCCTCTGCCTTTCTTCCATGTGCGTTAGACAAATGAAATATGGCCAATGACAAAACTCTCAGTATTTTTATGAGAAAATGCCATGCCATCAATTCTGGCTGTCTGCACTGGAGCAACTCGATAATAAAACGAAGAGTTTTTTTTATCTAAGTGAAATTGGAGTAATTAAACTAAGTATTTTTTTATATATGGGTAACCTACATATAACTCGGTTTTTTTTCTTTATAGATATTTGTTTTAGATGAAAAAAAAATTAATATTTATCATCAAAAAGAAACTTTCAACTAACATAAATATTCGTAAAAATTTAATTAAAACTTTTTAATAAATAAAAACATTTGCTTATAGAGGGCAGCAAATCTGCTTCTTTTTATATATTTTCTTTTTATTTTTAGCAACAATATTATGTACAAAACATTGAATATTGCGCTTTATTTCATCAATTCAATTATAACAAATTCCTAGATTTTTTTGTAATATTAATTTTAATTTTTAGTTTCAGCAATTTGCGAGAAATTTCGATGATTATGATAAACTTAATATTTTATACAACAAAATCTTTTCAAAAGCGATGAACAGAGAAATCTATTTTCAATAAGCGCACACAATAAAGTTTTTTATTTGAAAATGAATTGTGCAACAATTATTTTATTACAGACAAATATCATTGCAAGCATCAATTGAGAACGAGAACGCGAACGATTTAGATTAAATAAGCAAATCTCATTGGCATTCCATAGGCATGTGCAGGCATTAAAATATTCTCTAAGAGTATTGAAAGAATGCAGTGTATTTGGCTGCATCTCATTGAGGCGGACTCTCAGCATGATCTCAGCGCATATACAATAAAAAATCTCTTGATATTTGAAACTCTACTAGCGCTATAGACATGTATAGTTTGAATATTTCTTCAAGCAAAGACGGATTCAAATATTATTTTATATAAATACAAGTAATAGTTAAATAAATATTTTATCGAGCAAGAACACAAATTATAAATGAATAAATAGAAAAATTACAAATAAATAAATAAATATAAAAAATAAATAAATATGAATATAAATAAATATGAATATAAATAAATATGAATATAAATAAATATATATATATAAATAAAACAAAAGCCAATAAAACGTATTACTTAGGATAACGTAGTATAAGAAATAAAAACATTGAACAAGTATTATAAATTTTGCTTTGCTTTCTAAGGCAATTTATAGAAATAATAATTTCATCAAGTTTTTCATATCAAATATTAAAAAATTTAAAGTAAACCTTACTGAATCTTTTGCAATATTTCGCAGCGTATTTTCTCTTCACACTCACTCAAACATTGTGTGTTGTTTTTTATTTGATATCGTAATTTTTACTTTTGTTGCAAAATTGCAACGTTGTCAATCAATTGTCAATTTGGCACTCCATCAAATGAATAACGCTTAAAGTTCCCTGCGCAATTTTCTGCCCGCTGTCAATTATTGATATGGTTGTGGAACAGTTTTTGCAATTGCATGTAATCTATATATATACAAGAATAAATATATATATATATATATATATATATTTGCATCTGTGTCTGTGTACACCGATATGTATATATTTATTAATTTGTGCAAATTGAAATTCATTCGCGTCGAGTGCCAAACATTTTCATCTGGAAAATGTCTGGCAATGATATTATTGTTATTAATACCAATCGAGCGAGTCAATTTTTCATCTCTGTGCCCAACAGCCCACACAGTTACCATAAATCCGCACGTCAGACATTCTTTTTTTTCGCACATAGTATATACCTTGATTCCTGTGCGCTGTGGCATCGAAATCGGTTGAAAAAAAATTGTGTGAAATGCGTAAATTACACAAAAATCAACGGCAGCAACAATAACAATAAAAGCCAGAACAAAGCAAATAAAACTTTGCTGAACTGACTAGCAGATGCCCTTCAGACTAGTTAGCTAATTAAGAACTTTACCTTCGACATACCCAACATATACAGAGCATAAAAAATGCTATATTAATATCATTAAAAATAGTTTTTTTCTAATTAAATGTTTTGCAAAAAAAGAGTGAACCAATAAATGAATTACAAACTTTTGCCGAACCCCTTTAAATAACGGTACGGAAAATTCCTCAAAAGTGGTTAGCCTGGTCAGTGGCTTTTGTGGTGCAAATTGTTTAACGTGGCTAATTAGCACCTAATGCGCACTGATTGCAGCGCAAACAAGGCTCCCAAGCTGCCAACGAGAAAGAGTTGAGGACTTAAAGCCCATAGAAAGAAGCAAACATGCAACACGATCTGACAGTCAGGTGCAAAAGATGGCATCAACGCAGAGCATATCAAAGAGATTAGTGCAAATTGAAATTGATTTTGCATGCAGCTGAGAAATACGAAATGAAAATTTTAAATGAAAATTGATGTAGGTAACGGACGGACGGATGGATGATGCGCCCGCTTCGCCCCAAAGCCACACTCAACGCCACGGCCATGGCCCTAATCCGCTTAAGCCATCGATTTATTTAACAGTTATCGCATAAGCAATGAGCAAAATTTATAGCGCACACACTATTCATTAAGGTATTTAAATTGATTGAGTTAAGTCGCATGAACATATTAATTATTTTACAATTCTTTTCATTACAATTGAATAATTAATCTGGCTGTGCAATTATTTGTTTGCCTTATTCACTAATTAATAGAATTATATTTGTTTTACACTTTGTGTTTGATCACGTAATCTGAGTACATGTTTGTTGTTTTTATTTAATTTTTTTAATGAAATTAATTCACTGGCTTTAGATGAGAAATTGTTCAAATATGATTTTTCATGTAAACAGGTTTTGGTTTGAAATTTTTTTATTTATACATTTATTATATTTATATAACAGTTTATAGTTTATATAATTTAGTTTTGCTTTGGCTCTTTTATTTTATAATTTCTTTTTTATATATTTTATAATTTACATATATTTAACATAATATTTTTTTATTTATTATATTTGCTAATATTATTATTTATTAAAATTTTTATTTATAAATGCAATTGTATAGTTTCTTATTTATATATTTTACTTTATATTTTTATATTTATATTTCATTACATTTTTTTATTTATTATATTTTTATAATTTTTTTATTATTTTAATATTTCATTTTATAATTTTTTATTATTTTAATATTTAATTTTATAATTTTTTTATTATTTAAATATTTCATTTTATAATTTATTAAATTTATTTTGTAATTTATTCGTTAATTTAAGTTGTTAATTTCCAATTTATATATTTAATTTAATCTTTTTCTTTTTATTTATATTTTCTTTCACATTTTGTTATTTACACATATTTATATTTCTTATTTTATAATTTACTCCTCACCTCTTGCATTTTAGATCACAGCTCAACATTAGAGGCCATTCAAGTAGACTTAACACCATTCTAAGCTTACTCCAGTTTCGCTTTCTATAATATATTGAGTATATCTAACATGTTTGCCCATTGTAATTAAGCCGTCCCCTGGTTGAAGTAATGAAACTTCCAAACAACTGCATAACATTATCTTAAATTAATTTCACAGCCCATTCTTTCATTCCGGCCCCTTCCAGCTCCTTTACTAAGCGACCCCAAAATGTTTTAATTAAGCCCGCGGCATTCACTAAAACAATTAAGCAAAAACTGTGCCTAGGGCCTGACGCGGCTTTTCAGTACTCAGTCAGAGGACGTTAAACAAAATTAAAACTAATTAAAATATTTTGGCATATAAATCAACTGAATAAACGACTCCCATACGCATCCACCCTTACGCTGGGGTCATATGAAAGATCCACTGCGATGAAGGCGTTTTTCCCGTGACATTCCCGTTGCCAGCAGCAAAACTTTGTTAGTTTTTAGCGCCAACTTTAATGTGTAAACTTTTTGAGCGGAGCGAGCAGAGCCAAGCTTAGTCATCTCCACAGCCTCTTGTTCAGTTGCACACTTAAAGCAATTCTTGTTGTTATTTATTCATTTTTTGCAAGTCATTTTAAATTGACTAATTAGCCACAGCTTTTAATTTTCTGTCGATGTCAGCCAAAAGTTCAAGAAAGTTTTAATGAATTTCACTTGTATCGAATTACGAAAATTCCTCATATTTATTTAACAAAAAAAAAAGAAAAAAGATTAACAAAATATAATATAAATAAACAAACTAGTTGAGGCTGTATATTGCCTGAGTATTTATTTAAAAAAAATGGGCTAAGCTGCTGCTGCTGCTCTCTCTCCCTCTCTCTATCTCCCTCTCTCTATCTCCCTCTCTCTATCTCCCTCTCTCTATCTCCCTCTCTCAATCTCCCCTCTCTCTTTGTCACCTCTTCAACTAAGCATTCAGATATCAAATTTCAAATGCTATTGATATTTTGCAGCCTGATGATCATGTCAACTCTGTTATTAATCCTCTGCACAACAGTTTTTTTTTTAAGTTCTAATCCCTCACAGCTCCCGCATTTATTTCTTGCTCATAACATAAGATAACAAACATAACAGCGTTTTTAATACCTTGAACAACACAGACTCAGTATTTTATTACTCTATCTCCCGCCATCTCCCATTCTATACATCACTCTCTCTACACGCACAACCTTCGGCTTTGATCTTAATCTCAATCTCTCTCTCTCTCCCTCTCTCTAACTATTTCAACAGTTTTTTATGTTTAATATGTTGCAGCCAACGAATTGAATCTCTCTAACTCTCTACTCAGTTGCCGTAATACCTCACATCTACCGCATTTGATCTCTCTATCTGCTTATCTCTCTTCCTCACTCTCTTGCTCTTTTATTGTTGTCATTGAATCTTTCTTTCTAATCAAATTGATTAGCTCAGAGTTAAAGCTTAGCCCCATTCCCTCCCCGCACACACAATGTCATACAACTCTTCCTCCAGCTAGATGATGTATATTCATTGTCAATCCATTGTCTGTGCTCATATTTCATGGCTCGCTTATTGTTTCGCTGATAAGCAGCCTCCACTAAAAGGTCTGTCTCTCTCTCTGTCTTGCTCGTCGTTCGTCTGCCGTCGCTGCAGCATTTGAGGCAGCCATTCTCTTCGTAATGGAGTGAACGTGGACATGTCATAAATTAGGAAAAGCTCGCCGCATCAACGATTATGTCAAATATTGTGACAGTAGCGTATCTTATTGATGATGCTTATCGGCTGGACTGACAACAAATGTGAGTTGGATGTGACAGGACAGGCAGACAGACGTTGATTAGAGCCAAGGAATCACGTCTTCTCCATCGTATTCTACTCTACTCTCAGCTACGATTTTTCTGATGACCGGACATTAAGCACAACTCAAAATGTGGAGTGCTAAAAAGCCCATTTTTTAAATAGGCCGGGCCAGCAGAGCGAGCAACACCGGCAAACAAAAGGCGTTGCGTAAAAACGAGAAGTGGAAACAATTTGCCAAAGCGTCGAGCGCTTGGTTATAATAACAGCAGCAGCAGCAGCAGCAGCTGAGGTAGAAGCTGCTGCAGCAACAACAAGTACGAGTCATTGGGGAACGACAGCCTCACAAACAAAAGGCGTTGCGCAAAAAGAAAATCCAGGAAAAAAATTAGTGCACAAAACACAACAACAACGACAACAAGGAACGGTGACTGCATCAAGGTAGACAAATATGCAACAAAAAAACTAAAAAAAAAAAAAAAAAAAAAATACCGAACAACGAGCAGAACAACAAAAAATATACATAAAAGCTTATGCAAAGGCAACTCTGTTGGCTACCCTTTCCTTGCTCTCTCACACTCACACTCGCACTCCCACTCTCTCGTTTCGTCTCTCTCGCACACTCTTGTCGGCATTGCAGCGCACTTCAAACAAAATGGCGCCCACATGGAAGCGTGCGATTTGCCGCAATTGCGTATCATTAATTTGCGTTTTAGTTGCCTACTCTCTCCCTCTCCCTCTCACTCTCTTCTCTGCTCGCTCTGCCTCGGCTGCTGTCCGCCTGTCGTCGGTCGCTTAAATTACTTTGTAAAATGCTCTGCAACGCGGCGTATGAGCAATAAATGTTGTACACTCACACAGCGAGTGCATAAGAGAGGAGAGAGGGAGAGCTGCATTTACAGCAAACGGCTCGACCCAAGTCAACAACTAAACGCCAATGACAGCGCAGCCATATGAGCATATTTAAAGTTCATGCGTCGCACACATAACGCAGATCGCGATAACCCCAAATGGCAAATGAACTAAACTAAAACTAATAATAGAACAAGTAAAAAAATATATATATAAACTAATAAAAGTATGTTGTATAAACAGAATTTCACAATGTTAAGCTATTTGCCAATATACACTTAAATGTATATATATACACAAACACGGACATTTAATACAGTAATTAAATGATAACAAGAGTGCTCCAATTGCTTTAATTGGCCTTTATCAATTAAAATCATATTACATATAACCATTTGGTTACCATTTGCAGTTCACTGAGTTTCTATAGTACGCAAAAGAACAAATAGAGATGTGAACATGCTGAGACAAGTCGAATCAAATATTTAATTAAACACGTGATGAGAAGCCAAAACCTAATAATAAATCTAAGTTCGTTTTACGTGAAATATATGCCTCACATATTATTTAATAAATTTTGCTAACTTAATATAAAATTTAATATTTATCTAATAAATATTACATAAATTCATTCATACACAAAACTACAAATTCATAAAATCAATTTGCATAAACACAATTTATGTCTCTATCGTGACAGTTAAACAGTATTGCTGTCCGCGTATGTCTGTCTGCATTTGTGAGCGTGCGTGTGTGTGTGTGTGTGAGTGTGTGTGTGTGTGTGTGTGTGTGTGGATTTGGCACTGCGGCTTGTCGTTACATGACTAAAACATTTACTGCGACAAGCTCAACGCCTTAGTACTCATCACTCCAAGCCCAACCCCCTCCCTCTACTCGGCTGCGTGCGCTGCCCGCTCTTGACTGTAGTAAGCAAATGCAAACAATGTAAAATGATTTTCAATATTAAAACACAGGCAAGTGTTGGACTTGTGTTGTATGTGGGGACAGACAGAGTGTTACAGTTAGAGCGAGAGAACGAGAGAGCGAGAGAGCTGTATATTGCGTTTTTACTCGTGCTGCTTTAATGCCTCTTGTGCTACAGCATTATGGTCGTATTATGGATAACGTTCCGGCTCCATGGCATATGCTTTATAAGACTACATGCACAACACTATTTGTTGTTGTTGTTATTGTAACTATTCTTGTTGTTGTTGTTTTTTGTTGCTGTTGTGCTTTTATAGAGCTTATGGCTGACAGAGGCGCCAAAGAGTTGACTGTGTGTGTTTGGTTATAAATTTAATAGCTAGCCTGAGGCAATGCGAATGCTCAACTCAGTTTAAACAGCCTTTAAGATCACTCACAACACACATATGTATATATTTATATATGTTTGTGTATATCTAGCATTCAAGTTGTAGTCCATTTAGTTGAAGTGCATGTTTCAGGCACGTCAGTTTATGAGGTGATAGCATGTCTGCATTTTAAGCTCTTGCGGGCAGGGCATTTGTGAGTTTCAATTAATTGATAGCATAGTTAGAGGCGCTGTCTTAAGTTTATCTTGTAAATAACAGACATTTGTTTAATATGTCTGAAAATGTACAAGTTGAAAATAAAATTTCATCAAATTTAAATTATATTTTCTAAAAATTTTCTACAAGCTTTCAGAAATTATAAATTATTTATGCTGTGCTCAAAATGTATGCCTTTCATCTTGCATTAATTTTATTTTTGTCAATTGTTGAATAACAGACAGAAATTAAAACTGAAACTTAAATTTAATTTTCTTTTCTTTTCAAAGATTTTGCAAAGTTTTCTCTAAGCTATTAGAAGGCATAAATTTGTTATTTATAAAATATTATAGAGTTTTTTAAATATTATTAGAAATCAGAAATTAATTAAATCTTTTAATATTTCTTATATTTATTTTTCTGCATTCCCCATTCATTTATTAATTTCAACTTTTGTAAATGTTATTAAAATATCAGAAATAAATTATATTGTAAAAATATTTAATTTATTAAACAGAAATTAATTACATTGTATTAATATTTATATTGTTCATTGCCCAAACATTTAAGTTTCAAATTTATTTAATCAACATGTTGACAAACATTTAAAACGTACTCGAAAACCTCTGCTATTAATAGCTACTTAATTTCCATTAGTGCACCTCCACTTCCACAAAAATGAGAGACTCGAGTAACATCAATTATTCGGTACGATGTGCTCTAAGCTGCGCTTGACCATTAAAATTATTTTAATCGAGTGCCAAATGGCTGATGAAGAGCTCGAAAGTAGAAGAGCAAAAGCTAAGAAATGCTCTCAAGTCCAATGCTGAGCGCACGGCCAAGCGAAGGCAATTAAAAAATATTTGCATTATGCGAGAAATGGAATAAAATAATTATGCCAAAAATGTGTGCAAGAGAGAGCGAGAGAGAGAGTGTGTAATTGAAAGGAGATAGCGCACAGGGCATGGACAGTCTGTTGAGCCACGGCCTGTGGTCCACTTGAGCTGCTCGTTGAGTTTGTAGCTTTTGGTTTGGTACAATTATTTCATGCTCATTGCTAATTAAAACTAAATTGTGTCTATACACACACGCAAGCAAATACGTATGTGTATGTGTGTGTGTGTGCGGTTTGGGGAAAAGGCGAAATGCATGTCGACATCGTTGAGCTTAAATAATTTAAATGTCATAATGCTTGCCGCGACTTTTCCGCCTACCTAGCTCCAACCAGCGCCCAGGCCCCAAGCAGAAGCCACCCAAGCAATATGTATGTGTGTGTATGTGTATGCGTATGTGTGTGTGTGTGTGAGTTCATTACAAGCTGTCAAGACTGTGCATGAGTCTCATAAAATGCGTATGTCTCTCTCACTCTCTCACTCTCACACTCTCACACTCTCCCACTCTCCCACTCTCCCACTCTCCCACTCTCTCTCTCTGTCTTTGTGTGTAGGCGCGCTCGTGTGTCAGCAGCGAGCAATGAATTTTTAATTGCCATCTAATTATTTACAGTTCTTTAATTGAAAACCAACCTGAAAGCACAAAATATGACTATGACTGAATAGCCATATATGCCATATACTACATAAGTATATGTTATTTGTAGTTGCTGAATGGAATGCAGCAGGAAGCATTTGAATACAGCATCTGCATTTGCATCTGCATCAGGTTTAGCTTGCAACAGTTTCGCAAAAGCTAAAGAATTTGCTAATTGCAAGGAAAACAGTTAAGAGTCGAGAGCTCAAATTAGGGCTGCTCAGCTTTCTAATACCCTATAAACAGT
The DNA here is from genome assembly GCA_035045845.1 of Drosophila buzzatii. Lineage (NCBI taxonomy): Eukaryota > Metazoa > Arthropoda > Insecta > Diptera > Drosophilidae > Drosophila > Drosophila buzzatii. The sequence continues at coordinate 6,241,507 of JAWNOS010000244.1, read as the reverse complement.
AACACATTTACTTATATACATAACTATATTGAATATAAATATTTAAATATATTTTTATATATGTATATATTGAAGAAAAAAAAAATAAATACAATAAATTAATAAGAGATCAGATACATTTCCTTAAAAAAATAGCAAATAATTAAAAATAGCAAATAAATAAAAATAGCAAATAAATAAAAATAGCAAATAAATAAAAATATCAAATAAATAAAAATAGCAAATAAACAAAATAAATAAATAATTTAATAAATAACTTAAAAAAATACTACTAAAAAGAAGAAAGTTTATGATATTGGATCAATTATACTTATGTAATAATAAATAGTAAATATTCAATTTTTTTTTTTTAAATATCTTTTTTTTAAAAATCCCAATAAAAAAGAGGAAAGTTTATAATATTAATTTTAAAAATAATTAACTTAAATTCCATAAATAAATAATAACAAATTATAATTCCATATATCAATTATGATAAAAATACATATTTAAAATATAAATTATTTACTAAGTCTTTATTAAAATTAAATTAAAAATATATTTTAAAAATTCTCCAAACTATAAATAGAAGAAATGTTTAGAGCACCTACATTTGCTTTGATTTCTATATCATGATAATTCAGCTAAAGAATATGTTTTAAAAATAAATTAATTCATTTCCTTATATTTTTAATATTTGTTTATTTAAATTTTGTACCTTTTAATGTAGCTAATAAATATTCGAAAAATAAAGTAAATAACTGAGCTTTCGCAAAAGAAGATAAGCTTATATGTATTATCGTTGTTATCTTAATATTACAGCAAATATTAGATATAAGAATACAAACAAAAATATAAATTCCGCAAAAGAATAACAATTTATAAATGTTATCTTAATAAGCCAATTAATAAATATAAACAAAAATAACTTGATTTCCGTATTTGGCATTTGTCGTAGCTTTTATGATCTATAAAAATACGAATGACCATATCGCACTTATATCTGGCTATAAAAATACAAGAATACAACTTGATTATACCTTTCCAATTCATAATGAGTAAATAGGCTTTCAGAACTACTTGTCTAAATAATCGCTAACGACGTGTTACCCAACCGGTTTATCACAATGTCTTATTAAATTTTTGGATTTTAATAGACTTGATTCGCTACTGCCAGCTGCTTGGGTCTAGCACATCCTACTTTATGGCTTAAGATAGTAAATTTAAATATGTTTACACTGATTCCCAAAGTGTTTTATTGGCAAATCTCTTAGATATATACTATAGCTATACATATATCTTTTTGAAGCTCTATTTTGTTCAGCTATTCGCTCAGCTATTGTAATTCCAGTTCTATACTTGAAAAGCAGCTTAACACACACAACGGCAATCAGCACAGTTTAAAGATACATTTACTTTTTTTTCCGTAACCATATAGGGCAAACCGAGTCTAGACTCTGGACGCTGACATTGTCTTTGTTTTCCCGAACCGGTCCCATCATCATCATCTGGCCTGTGCGTCATTCGAGCCCCAGACGGCAGACCATAAAAGTATTGCAACTAAGTACATAACGAATGAGACAATCGCCTGTTGTTGCCAATGAGCAACGAATTGTGCAATAAATCAATACAAACTACAAAAAAAAGGAGGAGACAAAATGCAAAGAACTAATAAAAATGGTAAGATAAAAAGTCAAACAAGGCCAACTCGTGCTTAGTTTCGTCGGCCAAGTTTTCATTTAGGCAAATAGCTGCAAAAGCAACGTCGGCGCTTAATTGTTTACTTGTAATTATTTGCTTATGAGCCCTGCCTTGATGCAAGTCCTTAAGCGCCGCTTCCTACACACTCCTCCATGGCAACTCCATTCCCATTGCCATTCTCTCTCCAGTTTGTTTGGACTTCATTTGTTGTAGACCCACAAATACAAGCTCCAACATACGTCTGCACATACATTTTATGTACTATGTAAGCATTGGAGTAAAATGACTGTTAACTACTCTACTGAATCAGCTAAGGTCAGGCATTGCTGCTATGACGTATAGTTGGACAGCTAAGACAAATTCTAGAGTAAAATGCCAATTAATGTTTATTTCGGTAACTAGCAGATAGAGAGATGTTATAAAATATCAATTCGAATAGACCAATTTCTAATTTGCATAATTTATAATTTAAATATATATTTAACATAGAATAGTTATAAATAAAAATTAAAGAAAAAATATTTAATAAATCATAAAAGTCTATAAAATTACGCTATTTATAATTTAATAATATTAGCAATCATATCAAATTTTGGTTATTAACCATAATTTATAAAAATTAACAAATATATTTTAAATATTTCGTATATTTTCTATTTATAATTTATAATAATATTTTAAAAATTTTAATAATATTTTGAAATATTATTCATGTTAAGTAAAAATAAATAAATAAATAAATATAAATAAATAAATAAATAAATATAAATAAATAAATAAATATAAATAAATAAATAAATATAAATAAATAAATAAATATAAATAAATAAATAAAAAATAAATAAATAAAAAATAAATAAATAAATATAAATAAATAAATTTAAACATATAAATATAATTAAAATTTTATAATTTATATAAATTCATTTAAAATTTTTTTTTTTTTTTTTTTTTTTTTAAACTATATTATTTTGATATTCCTTTCCTAATATATATGTAACTAAAACCAAAGCACTCCAATTAAGTCTTTTTAAATGGAAATCCTCAGCAGGCAAGTAAGTGAGGCCGCCATATAAGGTTTCTTCTACAACTTTTGTTTTTTCCATTCATTCAGTTTGGTTTTATTTTCGGCTTAGATTTTTTTTCACAGAACTGAATTCTTTTAAGTGGTTTATGTATTGACTGAAGCCAATGAAAACTCTCTGTGCGTTTATATATTTTCTATCATGCTAAGCTTGAATTTCTTAAGGTTTATTTAGTTAGCTAGCCAAAAAGTATTTTTAATTTAAATCACAATGTGAATAGTTGAATAGTTGAAATTTCAAAAAATCTAGCTAAAAAGAAAAATCTAATATGCAATAAAATATATAGCAGAAAAAAGATATAATACAAATTTTATAATTTCTACAATTAAGAAATTTAACTTGGATATTTTTATAAGAAAAAGTTGTTTATACTTTTAATTTTTATATAATATAATATAATCTGCAAATTTGTATATATATTAAAAAAATTAAAAATAAACAAAATTTTGTATTTATTTATTTTACGAATTTACTATAAATATTTTTAAAAATTGTACATTTTCTATTTATAATTTATAAAGTATTTTTTATGAAATATTCAAGCTAAATAAGAGGAATAACATACATATACAATATAATTTTTTAAATTCTATTATTTCTATTTAAAATAAATTTAAAAATTTTATATTTATCATTACATATTTTTAGCATTTCTATTTATAATTGCAGTAATCTGTAGATTTTTATATATAGATCTATAATCTAGCTCTGATGAAAATAGAATGTTCTACATAATGCTAGCGACATTTCTTTGTGATTTTTCCACTGCATCTAGAGCATTCAAGCTGCGTCGTTCTATCTCTTGGGCATCTAAGTTTTGTTGTTTGAGCCTCAAGACTTAAAGCCGGCCGGCTTGTCCAGTTGTTTGGTATTATATATATTTTTTTCTTTCTTCTTTTTTCCTTACATTGTTTGTTTGCACAAGCAAAGGCTGAGTTGCGCTCTCTCCCGCTCACTCTTACGCTGTCTGGCTTGCTCTTTGTATTTATGTTTCGTTCGCTCAGTGGCTCGCTCAGTTTAACGTAGTTTTTTTTTTTGAGGCTTGTTTGCTTGGCCTTAAGCAGGTGTGACTTATGCATGTGTGTGTGTGTGTGTGTGTGTCGACTTGTTTGTTGCTGTTGTAGTTTGTGCTAGTCGTGTTGTTGTTGTTAATTTTTTGTTGTTACTTAATCGTCTGTGCACAGGTTATTGCTTGCTCTTGAACTTGCGCGCACAGCGCCAGAGCAAACAAACAAACAAAAAATGGGAAATCGGTACGTTAAACTCGATCTGGTCAAAGGTGACTTACATTTGCTTTGTACCATACATATATACATATATTTATATATATATATATATCTCTCTTTTTTCTTTCGTTTTGTAGGCTTAAACTAATTGGCTGACTGCTAGTCGTGGCTTGCGCCGTTTTGTCGCGTTTGCAGCAATTATGAAAACGCAGCCATTGGCGACATGATAAACGGTTTCCGCAATATTTCCGCCCGCGCGCAATGCAGGGGTTTGGCAAGGGCAATGGACCCAACAGCTGGCATCGTCGACAGCGCTGCCACTGCTCTGGGGTTGCATCTACTTGTCCTCTCGAACAAAGTGTGAGTGCGAGAGGGACAGAGAGTGGGAGAGAACGAAAGCGAGCGAAAGCGAGTGAGAGGAATTGAGAACGTTTTGCCCTTTGTTTGCCCATACTACGTAGACGTTCGCTTGCGGCATCGTTTTACTCTGGCCCACTTCACACGGGCCTTCATAATTTTAACACAGCGCACAAATTGTCCTTGTTGCGGCAGCGGCAGCGGCTTGTTTACAGTTTGTTCCAGCCAGCCGAAAAGGGACTCAGTCTGGGCGAGAGGGGGAAGTGGGCATGGTTAAGCAAAGCAAAAGACAGAATCGAGCAGAAGGCAAAAGTGTATGCAGGAGCGCAATGAGCCGAAGCAAAAAAAAAAACCAAAGGGTTTTAAAGCCAAACGGGCTGACGATATAAAAAGTCAAGTTTAAACTCTTTTTTAAGCTTGCAAGCCAAACAAATTTTTGTTGTTAATTTTCTTTTTTTTTTCATTGGAAATAAAAAGCATTAAAGAGGGTTAAGTCACTTCAAGAAGTAAAACATTTCATAAAGGTTTAGGAAATTTCTGGATAATTAAGATAAAGTTCATAATGCTCAAAGCCGCAATTCCGTTGAATTTAGCAAATCTTGGCTTTCAAAATAAATGTTTATTTAGCTCAAGTAATTTTAAGGCTTGACAGTTTTCATTGCTGTATTTTCTAATTCAATTTAAAAATTATTTATATATTACTTAAATTGTTTTATTCTTTTATGTATATTTTTATTAATATTTATTTATTTTATTTTATTTTTTTTTTTTTTTACAATATAGTTAAACTTGTAAAAATTTTTAGGGCCTTTTTCAGTTTTTAATTCAATTAAAAATTATTTCAAAATTATTTGTTTAATCGTTTCTTTGATGTATATATTTTATAATATTTTTATTTTATTTATTTTTTCTAAACTTTAATTTCTATTAAATTATTTATCATATTTTCTTACTATTTATTTATTTTTAATTCATTAATTTATGTATTTTAAAATATTATTAAGTTTATAAATTTAACTTTAAAATTAAAAAAAAATAAAAATTAATGACAATATCATATTATTAGTTTATGCCATAATTTTATAAGTACATAAAAATCATTTTAAAATACGACACACCCAAGTTGATTAATTTCTTGTTCTTGCCTCTGACTTAAGCTTCCTATCTTTAATTGAATGTCTAGTTAAAAATGCCTGAGTTGGACTCATTGACGTCGCTTGTCGCCGTCGCCTAAAGAAATTTTGATTGATTCGTCTCGGGCTTTGAGTGCGCAGACAAGAAATAAAACATACAAACATATATCTAAATAAATATGTATGCCATCTATATTAACGCCAGCAAATGAGGAAATGCTTACTTTAATTCATCATATACATATATATGTATGCACATATGCATATGTGATTCTCTCATCTAATTTAACGAACGATCTTGACTTTTAGTTGATTTATTCCCTGCTCCCAAGCAGCGCTGCCCTCTTGTTACTCTTCTTCTTCTTCGGCTGCTGCTCATGTCTTTGACGTTCTAGAGCATGGGAATGCATAATGCGGCCACAATTCGCCAGAGGTCGCTGCTACATTATAGAAATTGCGTTCCACATATTTATGCAGATGGATATACATACATGTATGTATATACGCACAGATACAGAGATATTGTTGTCTATGGATGTATTTCTTATTTGCACATTTATTTAAATTTATTTGTTGTCGATTCGCTGGCATGCAAACAGCGCATGGAATTGTTTATGATCTTATGCAGCCGTTGGCAGTTGCTGCGGGAATTGTAGCAAGGGCAGCAAGAGGGGGACGGGACCAACAATGGGTTAAATCGGTTGCTGCAGCAGCGTTTATTGTTTTGTGTTGCAAAAATTTCGTTTTCGCCACATTTCACTTGCTGCGGTAATAAAATTCCAAGCAAATCCAGCAAAATAACAAAACAAATTGTTTTCTATTTTTTGTTTGTGATATTTTTAAAAACGAGGAACAAGTATTTGCATAACAAAAGTGAAAAGGCGCGCGCGGAGCAGTACCGGGCGCAGCGCTGTTTGTTATTTTTGGCATAAGCAAGAGCGAAAGAACGAGAAGGAGACCCAAACAACAGTCGAGCGTAAGCGAGAGCACATTCAAATGTTTACTCGAGCGACGCCAGGCGATGGCAACGGCGACGCCAACGGCAACGTCAACGTCGACGTCAATGCTGTCGGGTTAATGCACCGCAGTTGAGATTAACAACAAATTAAGGCTTACCTTTGTCAGTAAAGGGATTCAGCGTTTTTGTTTTTGCTGTTGTTGCAGAGCCGGACTCCTGTTGCTGCTCCTGCTGCTTCGATTTGCTGCCAGCAACGACGGCGACGATGACGACGAGGCAAACCAGCAACAACAACGAAGACAGATTCGCTGTCGCCGGCATTTTGCCGCTACTGCGCTGCCTGCTGCTGCTGCGGCGACGGCTGTTACTTCTGTTGTTGTTGTTGGTGTTTTTGCTGCTCTTGGTTTACTCGTAAAAATAAGACAAAAACAAAACGCGCACTCACTCACACACACACACGCACTCGCGTAAAGCAGCTATTGCTTAAAATGTACTTTGTTTTGTTTATATGTTCAGCATTTTTGTGCCGCAAATTGTGGCAGCGATATTTTTTGTTTACTTTTTACTCGTTTTGTTTTTTTTTATTATTATTATTATTTTGCCGCGCGAATAACAAATATGCGCTTACACACGCACGCACACACAAAATAATACACTTAACACCAATACACGCTAACTGTGAATTAGGCACAATGCTCAAGCAAATTGTAAACACAGCGTTGCCTGTACATACACAGAGATATTTATTTTTCACATAATTTTCATTTATTTTGCCATATGTATGTATATTTATGTATATTTGCGTCGGCGTTAAGAACGAAAAATTGCGCGACGCTCCGAACCAAACGCACAGAAAACCGTAAGAAGACTGACGAAAAAACACAGCATTCATTTAGTGGGCAGTTCAAAAGGTAACGCATTCAACGTGACCTTACTGAGAGTGTTGCCTGTAAGAATTCGTGACGTCACATCTTAACAAGTTCCTTTTGCAACTATCACATTAGAAAAACATAAAAGTAGTATTATCTTTGAATTTAATTATTGATAATAACTCTATATATCAAATTTATTGAAGCCAATACTCATTTTCATCATGAATTTTTTTAATTTGTAAAAATTTCTAAAATTGTATATTATCGATATGTGAAATCTCCAGCTGGCCCACATTTTTGTCATAACTAACAGCCACCTATTGAATGCAATGAGTTAATGCAGCCCTGGTATTTGAAATTGTGTGTGTTCAACCCTGTAATTTTGTAAAACCAAAAGCAGGCGGCGCCAAAATCGAGTAATACACCGACAATTACAATTTTACGGCATTCGGGTTTGGACTACGTTGCCACAAACAACAAAAATCTAAATTGTTCGTCAGTTTATTTTTTCGAAAAATTATTTTTAAATTCTTGTTCGATTATGTTTTGTCAGCTGCTCGTAAGTAAACGTAAAAAAAGAACTGTATTTGCATTTTGATTGCATAATTTGAAATTGCATTTTTTTTTTTTTCAATTTATTTTTGGCAACAGCGTCGTTATAATGTGGTGCGCTCTGCGCTGTGCGGCCGGCAACGTTTTTCCTCCGAATCAACCAGTACTAAGGATGACGTTATTGTAGACTTCGAAGATCCCGATTTGCCATTACCCGAGTATCCCAAGCGACCCGATGAGCCGTTAGAAACTCGCAAGCAACGGTAAGTGATATAGTACATTACCCTTCTATATACTATTGTATATTGCATTTTATCATTATAACAGTTTGATGTATCAATCACGGAAACGTGGTATGCTAGAAAACGATCTCCTGCTGAGCACATTTGCGCACAAATATTTGAAGGAATTCAATGCCGAGCAGACGGCGCTCTACGACGAACTCATTAATGGAGTCAGCAACGATTGGGATATCTACTATTGGGCAACGGGCGTCAAGCCGACGCCCGAGCAATACGATACGGAGATCATGAAGCTGCTGAAGCTACATGTTGGTAATGCAGAGAGGGTCACACGCTTCCGTCAGCCAGAGCTAACCTATTACGTGCAACGTTAAAAGGATTCCATTCCATTTTATCGTGGATTTTTTCGTTTTCCTTTTCTTTTTTCTTGTTTTGCTTTCCAGGGGAAAACGTAAACAAGGCGACATTTTTGCGGACCGCCTTGGGTGCTGTTTTCCCCAAGTGGCTAACCCCAATCTTTCGGCTTTCGATTTAGGCTTAAGTACTGTTTTTTTTTACGTTTAACAAATTGAACAAAAAGAAAGCTTGCTGCAGAATATGTGGATAAACACATACACATACATATACACATTCCTATACACTTACACGCGGACTACAAACACAAACACAATCGATCCCCGTCCAAATTCGTGCGGATACGTACACATACACAAATGTATATACACATACACATACACATTCAAAAAAGGTGCACACAGGTACACTATCCTAATGCAGGGCTGGTAATGCTTACCTAATTGGCGTTAACCAACTTCGTTTAGTAAAATATTGTTTATTATTGTTTATCATTGTTAAAGTTCGCAAATTGAAAATACAAAAAAAAAATAATAAAATCAATTAAAAATCAAACTAAAAATTTGGCGTAATTATGTTTATTGAAAGTACAAAAATATTTCAAAGTGAATTGAACTAGCTCACAATGCAATTCAACATGATTAAAAATGAAAGTTAAATAAAAATACAAATAATTAAAAATATATTTAAAACATCCAAAAACTAACAACGTTCAAAAACTTTGTACAAGGTGGGCAAGCTGGTTAGCTCGTAGAGATGCTTCTTGAGGCGCGCGGGCGGCAGCAGAAATTTCTTGAATCCAGGGAATAGAACATGCTCCATATACCAATGCTGGCTGCGCATGTCGCCATCGTCCTGCCAGTCCAGCTGGGCATAATAGCGCGCGGTCTCCCGGCAAAATGTCTCGAAGCACTGCGTCTCCTGTGACCACTCCACCTCGGTGGCGAGGCGCAGCAGATAGACGGGCAACTGGGCGCGGCTAGGCACATGCTGGGATAGTAGTGCCGGCAACGATTCTAAGTAACCCTGCTCCGAGATCCGCAACGAAAAGTATTCCCTCATGAGCGGTGCCATCTCCTGCAGTATGGCCACAGCGTTCGCGGCCAGCTCCTCTTTGTCCCCATCCTCGGGCACCCAGCCAGCCGCGCGACTGTCCAGCGCAATGAGCAGCAATTGCTGCAGCGACAGTGGCGGCACCACGCGCACCTCCGGACAGTTCTGGAACTCGTAGACCAAACGCTGGTAATAAAGCTCTTCGCTCAGAGCGAACGTGTCGCACATGTAGAGACGCGTCTCGTGCTGGAAGAGCGCATGCCGCTCGTCCACACAGCCGACGTAGACCAGCTGCTTGAAAATGCTGCGCAATGCCACCTGGCACTCACGCTCAACTGTCTGCTGCATGTTCAGCACGCTGGTCAGGCGCACCTCCTTGGATTTGCGTGCCGCCGTCACCCGGAAGCTTTCCTCCTGCGATGGTGGCTCACTTCCAGAGCTAGAGGATAGTCCAGAATCGGTTTTCTCCAACGTCTTAAAGAACTTTTCTAACTTCTGTTCGGTGGCATCAGTGCGCACCATATCTTTTTCGTAGATGCGCTGCGTCTTGTCCAGCGTTTGCGTTGACTCCAGATCCACGGCGCCCGGCAGCTTGAGCTGTTTGTAGAAGCTGCGCGTGGCATTGCTGCCCAGCAGCTTCGCCTCCACCTGTTGCTTGATACGCTCAATGATTTCGTCCTGGTAGAGGAAATGCACCTCGTGCTTGGTCGGATGCACATTGACGTCCAGATTTTGGGGCGGCAGCATAAGGCTCATGTAGACAAACGGATGTTGACCGCGAGGCAAATAAGTGGCATATACACCATCCAGAGCAGTTTTAAGTGCTACAAACTCGAGAGGATTAGTAACGCAAATGATGAGATCTTATTGTAATCCAATACCTGACGACTCGACCAATCGATGATTGATAAACAAGAGCAGCGTTGACTTCTTGGCCGCATAGTTCACCTGGGTGAGCTGACACTCCAGCTCGAACTTAAACATGTCATCCTTATGACTGAACTCCATCAGCTCCTTGGCAACGGCGGCGCCATAGATTGCCCGTATATTCTCTGCCCGCGAGCTGCATGCTTGCGTCTTAAGACTTGGCTGTTCGCCTTGCTTGCGCAACACGAAACCCACCTGTGGATTGTGCACGGCGTACTTGGCCAGCACATCGGAGATCTTTTGGAATTCCTCTGCAGGGGATTTGAGCGCCTGTCGACGCTGCGGCATTGTGTAGAACAAATCCTCGATGGTAATTATGGTGCCTTGATTGCCGGCACAGGGTTTTGGCGGCGCAAGCAGCTTGCCATCCGAATAGCTGGCCTTATAGCCACAACGCTCGCTGGCCGTCTTTGTTTGAATGCTCAAGTGGGCGACATGGCTGATGCTGGCCAGTGCTTCGCCACGGAAACCGAATGTGGCAATTTCGGTTAGATCCTCAAACTTGCTCAGCTTGGATGTAGTGAAACGTTCGCAAACGATGGACAAATCTTCTTTGCGTATGCCAGTGCCATTGTCTTGGATTTGCAGCAGCTTCAGACCGCCGGCCTTAATGTTTACCTGAATATGAGTTGATTTGGCATCTAGACTATTTTCCAACAATTCCTTCAGTGCGTTGGCTGGACGTTGAATGATTTCTCCAGCTGCTATGCGATTGACAACCACCTCGTCTAGCTTTTTTATGATTCCAGGCTCCTGCATGGCGCCAAATTTAGCTGCATTGTAAACAAACTAGTGATGTGTCAATGAAAAATCGATTTATCTACTCCAGCATATATATATTCGGGATTTTTTAGGTAGTCGGTAAATACCAATATTCGAATTGAAAAAAACAATTTATTTAGTTTTGTTACTTTTAATAAACAAATAATTCGTTAACACTTTTCATTAAACTCCATATAACAATTCGTAAAGCATATGTAACTACAACTATTTTGATTCGAGAATTATCGAAATTATTGGTATATGATTATTTGTACTGCGTTGTACGATTTCAACTTTCAACGTAAATTCCTAATTACTAATACTATAAAGTAGTTTGTTGGTTATGGCTTAAAAACAAAACCATTTACATTTTAAGCATATAAACACAGAGATACCCAAAACTATTGTCGTGTACTTGAAAACACTTCGCACCTTTCGTCGCTTGCGCTCGGCCAGAATTTCATTGTAGTCAATATACAATGGATTTTGCGGTGGGCTAAACGAACCAAGCTGCAAAATAGATTAATTAGCTATAATCATTATGACTTATTAATAAACAACTGACTCACATATTTAACCGTCTTGGTCAGCTCGTCTATAACTCCGCGATATGCCTTCAAATTGCTCTGCAAGCTGGCCAGCTGCAAATCCGTTGGCTTGCCAAGTTTTCCATCTAACTGATTTCGCATGACGAAGCGTAACGAGGCTTGGATAATGACCAAATGCTGCAAGTGATTGGCAGTAATCATGAGGATCTCATAGAAACTACAACGAGATAAGTAGTTAATAATTGTGTCATTTATCTAATTATATCTTTGTCACATACTTATCCACGTCTTGCTTCTTAACGCGCGCTATTGACTTCTTTGACCAGTGATGCAAATGAAAGCTAAATATAAGAAAAATGTAAATATAAGAGAAATATAAGTTTAAGAGAAAACTTAAAAAAAATACATACATATATAAAGGAAATATAAATATAAATGCAGTGGGTCACTAAACACTCACTCTAGTATGCCCTTTAAGATCTTATTCCGATAGATGGGATATTTAATTCCAATATCGCGCAAATTCTTATCGTCCATATTGAGAAATTCGGCGAGTGAAGTTTGCGCTTTGGCAAAGTGTTCCAGCACACCGGACATTTCCAAAGCTCTCAATATGCTGCACAGCTCCTGAAAATATTCTGGACAATCAGTTTTCAGGAAGATGCGTGGCACATGATCCCGTAGCGTGTTGTAGGTGATGTAATTGCTGGGCAACACGTACTCGACAGCCGGATCAGGCGGCAACAGCTCCAGCAGATCATAGAAGCCATGGAATTCAGCCACCTGTTTCGGGGTGTAGCCCTTGTTGTTGGCCAGATTCACATTATGACCCGACTCCACCAGCAGCTTAACTATATCCGCATGATTATTCTCAATGGCATGAAAAATGGGAGTGCAGCCTTGATTGTCGGTGGCATCGAAGCTGACATCTTTGATGAGCAGGCGCACCACGTTGGTGTAGCCACGGCGACAGGCGAACATAAACGGAGTCATGCCAAACTTGTCGGACACGTTGATAACGGCGCCTTTGTCGAGCAGCAGACGCACCAAGCGTTCGGCCACTTGCGCATCATCTGCTAGGCAGTCACAGGCATACATGAGCGGCACCAATGAGTCCACTTGTTTGTTAACATTAGCTCCGCGCTCGTTAACCAGATACGCGGCTACCTCGTACTGACCTTCACGACAGGCGCACATCAGCATTGTCACTCCGCCACTCACGATGGCATCCACAGGAAATTCGAACGCATCGATTTGTTCACGTAGCAGTTCTAAATTTCCATCCACCACGGAGTTGTGCAGCAATTGTATTGGCTGCACACATGGCGCAACCTTCTCTCGTTTCATCTGAACATTAAAAGTTTGTTTATGTTAAACGAAATGTGCCGAAGCCAATGGAAATGTTTGCTTACAGGTTCCGAAAAGTAGAAGCCATCATAGCTGCTGCAATCGGAGTCATCCGTGTCTGGCGGTGGGCCATAAGAAACTTTGTCGGTCATTTTGTTGCTTTAATCAGGTATACTCAATGCAAATGTTTCAGAACATTCCAAATAAAGCAATTAAAAAATTGCGTTGCGAAAAGCAAAGAACTAAACAAAATGGAAAGCTTGAAACGTAATGTGGCCAACGAGTGCAAATGAGAATTCCGCGAAATGCCAAGACGAAAGTTGGTCACACTGTGGAGCTTAGCTCAAAGAGCTTATTCAAACTAAGTATCGATAAAAACATCATTTTTGTCCATTGAAATTCAGCGCATAATTTTCAAATTTGTTTTAATTTTTGTATTAAAAGTCGCATACATTACATATATATACATTTATTATTATTTCTTCTTGGCAAAACGCGGTCCACCAAAGTTTTTGCCTTTGTTGAATTTATTTTTACCCGCCTTATTTGTTATTTTGACATTGCTTGTTTTCTTCTTGGCTGCAATTTTGCTCATCTTCTTGTGGCGGTTGGCCTCGGATCTGTTTTGAAATAGGGAATATTTTTAATTAAATGCTCAGATTTTCTGATAATCAGTTTTCACTAACCTTAAACGCAGTGCGCCGCCGCGACTAACATCAGTTAAATCATTGGTAAAGGCGGATTGTCCTCCACGTCGCTTGGGCTTGCCTCCGGCTGGACTGGAATACTTGCTCGTCTCGGTGGCTGCGCCCAGCTTGCTAGGCCGTTTCTTTAGCTTGGCCATTTTGGCGCGCACCAGCGAAACCTTTTCAATCTCCTTCATAGCGCGTTCCTTGGCCAGCTGTTCAGGCGTTTTCTTCTTGGGCTCCTCCTTCTTCTTCTTTTTGCGTTTAGCTTCCAGCTCTTTGACAGGTGGCCCATCCTCGCCATCTCCACCGTACTCTGGCCGCTTACGTTTGACCGCGTTTTTGCCTTTACGTCCTTTAGATCCTCCTGCTCCTGCTGCTGGCTTCTCATCATCATCGTTCGTCAATGCTAAACGGGCTTTTTCATTCTCTCTCTGTTGCTTGGTCTGGAACCAGGTGCGCCTCTCATTCGGCTGTCCTAGCAGCTTGCGTTCCGTTTTGGACAGCTGCTGCTCCGTTTTGGCCAGCTGACGTTCCGCCTGCTCCTCATCGAGAATGTTTTCTGCAGATGATCGAAAAATAAAATTAATAAATATAAATTTTTTTCTAGAATTTAGAATTTCATCCTACGTATTTCGGGTTCCAGCGCCGTCAGCTTGTTTCGATACTTCTCAATGATCTCTGGCGGTATTATGCGATTCTTCACACTACTCTCGGCATTCTTGATAATGTCTTTAACGATCTTGCGCTCCTTCTCCCCAGCCAGCGATACAGAGATACCCGCACGCCCGGCACGCGCCGTACGACCCACTCGATGGATATAGTGTTCCGTGGTGATGGGCATCACAAAATTGATGACTGTCTTGACGCCCACAATATCCAAACCACGCGCCGCCACATCGGTAGCAATGAGCACATCGATTTGTTCCTCTTTGAATTTCTTAAGCGACTCCAAACGCTGCTGCTGCGTCAAATTGCCATGTAGCTCCCCGGCTCGTACGCCCAGCAGACCGAGGAGAATGTGCAATCGATGCGCCTGCTTCTTGGTCTGCACAAAGACCATGCAATGATCGTGAAAGGTTCGACAAATCAAGCTGGCCAAGATAGGCTCACGATCTCCCTCTTTATCCTCGCGTATGCGTATAAACTCCTGCCTCAAATTGAAGGCAACCTGTTGATTGTTGTTGACAAAGACCTTGACCGGTTTGTCCAGCGAGACGGCAGCCAGATCCTTGACCTGTTCACTCATCGTGGCCGAGAAGAGCATCGTTTGGCGCGTCTTGCTGCAAGAATTGATGATCTCCTTCATTTGCTCTGCAAAATACTCGTCGAGCATGCGATCAGCTTCATCGAGGATGAGCACCTGGAACGACAATAGATATTAGCCTCAATTTTCATCATATAAATTCCTTATTTCTTATCAACACAAATCAGCTTGCAGCTGCAGCGCAGTTACAAGTACCAATGTTTGATCCGCATAGCTCCAAAGTGCTCGGAGCGCAAGGATTGTAATTCATCATTTTTGTATATACCCTGAGCCCATTGAAGATGGGGGATTTGGAGAAACTTACCTCAATGGAATCCAACGTGAAACTGGGCGTATTCTTAATGTGATCGATGAGACGACCCGGTGTGGCAATCACAATATCTGGATTCTGACGCAGCACCGTCTCCTGGGCTTTGACATCCAGACCGCCGATAGCCAGACCCACGTCAATGCTGGTGAACTGGCACAGCTGCTTGGTTACCTGGTAGACCTGGGCACCCAGCTCACGTGTGGGCACTAGCACCAGGACTCGCGTGATTGCCTTGTTGTTGAGCGGCCGGTAGAGCAGACGCTCCACTGTTGGCAGCATGTAGGCGGCCGTTTTGCCAGTGCCGGTGGCTGCGCAGCCGCAAATGTCACGGCCCAGCAGTGCCACGGGTATGGTGGAGGCTTGAATGGGCGTGGGATAGATGTAGCCCAGCACCCCAATGGCGCGCATGAGCGGACGTGATAGATTCATTTGATAGAACGATGTGATCATCTCATTGGCCTCCACCGTATCATCGAATTGCATTTTCTCGCCCTCCTCCTCCTCCTCTTCATCAGCAGCCGATGCTTTCTTCTTCTTGTTCTTACTCTGTTTCTTTTCACGCAGTCGCAAATTGTCGTGTTTCAGCTCATCGTCGGAGAGCGCAATTTCCTCATCGCTCTGCTCTGCGGCTACCGCCTCGGCGCCACCTCGCTGCTGCAGACGAACGGCGATTTTATCATCTGTCTTCGTGCGCGCCTTGCGCTTCACATATTTCATCAAATCATCCCAAGTGTCTTGATTATATTCCTTTACTGATGAAACGAACTCGAAGCCCTTCTCAAACTCTGTCACTTTTTTATGCCGTAGCTTGGTTGGTTGATACTGCGAAGCAAGAGAAAGATTAGCACTTGTGGATGCACTTGTTGAACTTTATACATACTTCTACTTCAGCATCCGAGTCTTCAGATAGATTTTCTACTTCGGCATCATCTTCAATGGTGCCGATAAGGTCCAGATTTTTAGTTGCGCCCATTTTTATGCGCTCAACTACAGCGCGTGTTTACAGTTTAAAGCGAATACAACACGTGTGCGGAGGACTGCGATATTAATATTCAATATATCGCACATCACTAATTATATGCCGGCATGAACTTTATATCGATTTTTCGATAATTTGTGGTCGGCCAACAGCTGTTTAAATTGTTATGACATTTCGTTAGTTGCCATCAAAATGCTGCTACTGTTGACAAAAACTCGTCTGCTCAGGTATATTAATAAATAACATACTAATTTAACGTAGTAAGTGAATATATTTTATATATTTGCAGATCTCTTATGCCTGCTGCCGGCATGCGTGGCTATGCACATAAGTTACCAACAGGCAGCAGCAGCCTTAGTTCAAAGGACGATGAGCCGCCAATTAGCAATGAACCCATCAAATTCTTTGGCAGCCAAGCAGCCACCTGGCGTGCACGTGACACCCGCAGCGGTGGCAGCGATGAATCCCTGTGGTATCAGCCTTACGTCATCTCTGCCAGCCTCGCCATCTTCCTGTTCTACTTTTGCTATCTACGCGAAGAGAGCGACATTGATCGGCGTCTAGAGGGAAATCTCTACGATCAAGTGAGCGGTTTGGAAGAAGTGCAGCTCACCGTCAACTACAGATACAACAAAGAGCACGGCCTAGACACCAAAGAGCAAGAACAACGTCTGCGTGAGCTGGGTGTCGATATAGCGCAACTGGATGCCAAATTGGCGCAGTAAATGGCACAAGACTTAGTCATATATGTTTTGTTTTATTTCCTATTAAGTAATAAAGTTAAATATACATAATAGAGTTGAATAAAATTTATTTTGTCCCTATAAATACAAATTTTATATATATCTTTATTTATTAATTTATATTTTCATTCTTTATGTTCATTTTTGTTTTTAATATGTCCTTTGAAAAACCATCAGAAAAGTGATATTATACAAAAAAAATTTTTTTTTTGCTAAGACTATTACTAATATAATTTAGGTTTCATTTTACTTTAAAGCCTCTTTATAAAATTATTATAAAATTTGATTTTAAAAACATTTGCTTACCTAAACTTACTTACTAATTTTTAGGAACAATAGGTCTAAACTCTGTCTCGTCCGAATATAAACTGTTCTCCACTCGAATGTCTGATAGGAGAGTCCAGCCTAGTACGCATCATTAACTTATATATATTATATTATATATTAATATAAAATAACAAAAGTTATTTACTTAACCATTTCTACTTAGATACTAATACATTCATCTCATTTTCCTTATAAATAGGGGAAATGTAAAGCAAAGAATATGTCAGGAACAGCCAGATTATTTATGTAAGGTTGATTGATTCTAGATGTAATTTTGTCTGATATGTACCTAGTTAAGCCTCGTCTAAGTTCTCAACTTTTTCTCTTTTCTTTGGCAAATTTCTTTTTCGTTTCGTGAATCTCTTGCGAGGCGACGACGGCAATTGCGACTTCGTTTGCAATTTATAATCCGATTGGTTGCCTCTGAGCATGGGAGCGAGCAGAGCAGACTTTTCTACATGCTGCTGCTCCATCATCATTAGCTTATGCGACTCGTTCTCCAACAATGGTCTCGCCTCATCCGGTTTAATTCTTCTGCTCTTGTGCGAGAGCAGCGTGTGCTGCAGAAAGTAGCGACGATAGCATAGTCTACAATGCCAATTATTACTCGGTTTGTGCTGCAGCCTCTGCCAGGGTAGTTGAGCGCAGTCCTCGCAGCCACAGCGCAATCCAGGCAAAATGGGAGTAACTGTCGTTGGCCTTAGAGCAGTGCGCGACTTGCTATCGCTGAGCTGGGCAAGAGCGTGACGATAGCCCGACGTTATGGTGTCCATGATCCGCTCCAATTGAGTGTGATTTAAGGTGCTGGACGGAGCTTCAAAAGCAGCGCAAATCCACTTTGTAGTAGTGATTGCTCCAGAAATTCTCACGGGTTTGAGCGACGTGCAGCAGGCGCATCATGTCCTTGGTGCTAAAGCGTATCATTTTCTGCACTAAAAGTTTACGTATTTCTGGATGAGACCCGTGCAGCATTTGCATTTACACGTGCAGTCGATGGGGCAGCTGTTGCTGCTGCTTGAGCTGGATGCGACAGCAGGCACCGGTAGGCTGGCGCTAAAATATTGCAAAGCAACAACCAATTTGCCGGGCCAGGACATCTTTGCGCCATTTAAAATGCACAAATTGCAAAATTCGAAACTCAATCCACGTGCATTTAAATGACGCAGCTTTACATTAACGATTAATATAACTTATCGATAAGTTCAAAGTTTTATAGTGGAATGACACTAGAGTTTACATATCGTAATTGAATTGTTTAACTTCTTATGTTTGCCATGAAATTAGTAAAATCAATAATTCTGTATAATATTTTTTGTGTTGTGTTCATATTGTTTTCTATTGAGCTAAGTAAAAAAATAGTACTATTATTTGAATGCACCCATTTATACTCAAATTGTGCTTCATACCAAAAATAAAATATTTATCTTAGAATTTTCTTATTAAAATAAAAATAATAGGTCAGAATAAAAATTTAATTGAAGATAAAACCATTTATATCACAGAAAACTTGTAAATATTATTTGGTAGACTATTCAAGTGAAATACGTTATAAACTCAAATAGCCATAAAAAAAACTATCGTTATTTAAATGTACCAATTAAATATGCATTACGATCGATTGTTCAATATATCGATAAGCCATAATTCTGGTATTCTCGCTCTGCGCATTGCAGACTCACAGTGTTTGTTGTTTTCGGACAACAAAGACGCACTCGGGCGGCGCAATTCATTTTTGTTTAAGTTGCCAGACTAGGTCTGCGTGCATTCGGGGAAAGGTAAACAATTGTGCAAGTGTTGGCTGAAACGATTGAAACACGTAAGTAGTGTTTGATTGAGATATATTATTCTTGATTAAGCTCCACAGCGCATCTATCATTCACACAAACACACGCACTCACACGCATTCGTATCTAAGATATCGTCCAAGCATATATATGTATATTGAGAGAGAAAGAGATGTATCAATTTAATTTAAATTAAACTCGTCTGCAACCGACGGGCAGGTCCAAAGTTCATTTTTTTGTGCAGCAATTTTTGCTTCAGTGTACGTCTGCTTTAAAAGTTTGTGTGTACGAATGTGCGAGTGTGTGTAGGTGTGTGGGTGCGTAGATGCAAACACAATGACAAAAAAAAATAAAATAAAGAATGAAATATGTACATATATAAAATTGTCAAATACCGTTTCTTTTTTCGAAGCTCCTCACGTACTCTCTATAAACAAAATACGTTGCAACAATGGCTTCGCATTTCTTTCGCACTGCATTTTACGCAACTGCAGCGAAAAAATCAATAAATCTACCGTTTGCCGCCGGCCGCACGGCCGCAACGCTTGCCGTGGGCCTCTCCTTTGGTGGTAAATGCTCTTCGATTATATTATTATGTATATATATTTATTTATATACAACAACGTATATTGTATGTCTCTGTCCTGATGTCATCCACAATAACAACGTCAACAACAACATCCACAATAAAATCCACAAATAACAGCCCAAAATAATTGTGCTGCCGCCGCAGTGCCCTATGAGAACGTCTATGCGGATAGATTCTTTGGCATTTCCGGTGGACTCCCGGTCGCCGGCAAGGACAAGGGTCTATTGCAGGGACCGCTGACCGACTGTCGCCGCGCCATGCAAAAGCCGCTCGCACGCAATTTTTCAAGCCTGCAAACGCAACTGGTGGGTCATGTAAGCTAATTATATACATATATATTTAAATTTACATATATTTATTTCTTAAGGTTTTTAGATATATACAAATAATAAGATGTGCAGAAATGTGCGTATGTGAAATTCGGCAATTGTTTGGTTTCGCATTTGCTTTAATTGTTTGCCAATCAACATTAATTTATGTGCATTTCGAATTTAATTTAATTCAATTCACAATTTTCTTTTGCTGCTCTCGACTAACATTGTATGCCTCGAAAAAATTAGCATTAACAAACATTATAGAATTCATTACGTAGAGAATACGTTATATTGTTTACATTCCCACGAAGCGCCGCTGAAGTACTATAAATATATTCGCATTCGTTAACATTATCAGAACCTTCCGCAACATTTGCACAGCGCGCTAACATAATGATTTTACGATTGCCGTAAGCTTTAACATTAACAGCACCTGCTATAACATTTTTGCACAGCGTAAACATGATCATGAGCATGCTTGAACTTTAACAGCACCTGCCACAACATAATATTCATTACGTTACTTTCATTATTACGTTAAGCCACAGCGCTTCGCTCAATGAGCTGTGTTGATAATCTTGTGCACTTTGTTCCCGGCATGAAGTGATTTAACTTGTTCATATGAATGATTTGCCGGCGAATCTCATACCGACCGCCATACATATATGAATAACAACAAAGTAATAATTAATCTTAAATATATGCAATTAGTGCGAACTCATTTGCCGCTTGACTTCACAACAAATGATTCTTATTTATAGTCGCTTAAGCTGAGCAACCTTTACCCCTTAAGTTTTGGGCTGCACCTATGCAAAACGACCCCTATCGTCGGACGTTTGCACTCTTTCAATTGTGGCAACTTTTGCGCTGATAAATCATAATGGCGCTCAATGTCAAGCTTTCGGCTCAAGCTCAAAACGACCGTCGTGCTCTCGCTCTCTCTCTCTCTTTTTCTCTGTGTCTCACGCAAAGTGGGGTGGGGGTTGGGTACGCTTCCAATGCCCCAATGTAATTCAATCCGCCGCAATGGCAATTCAGATCCCCCGAACAACATATGCACACACACACCCACACCGAACTGGCGCAGTCACGAAACATATGCGTTCCAGATTTCTATTGGAATCCGGGCGTACTCTCGCCCACCATGTTTGAAGCTCGTTTAAGACAGTCGATCTAAAGCTTTTGTAACTGCAAATACATGTGTTGGATATACAAAATTTCTAATTATGGAATTCATAATTGGAATTGTGCTAGTTTTACTCTTATTGATTATACTACGTAAGATCTACAGGCGTCTGAAACGTGTGAGTTTTCTCTCTATTTTTACCTGGTGTACAAATTGCAAAAGATTAGCAAGTCTCGTTGTCGTATAATCTCTAGAAGAGGACTGATAACTCTTCCGTGCGTACCCCTTCCACAACAACTACTTTGTATGCCGCTTATCTAAATTGCAATAGACTCTTATCGATAGATTGGATTAGACCATACTATGCAGAATACTATTTAAAAAAAAAAAAATAATATTTTAGTCTGCTTCAAACGCGTGTGACTGAAAGTCAAGCCAAATTACTCCACCCAGTTCGGAAACAGTTTCAATTGTTTATAATCTGTTGATATAAGTGCCATAAATAGTTATTGGTAATTAAATCAAATACAAATATTGTAATTCAACCTATTACAAGTCCTAATCTAACTAAACATACATATATACATATGTAGACAAGCATTATCTTATCAATCTAGTAGTGGCTTGATTTACTCACGCTTTATTGGCAAACATTGAAGGTCAAATGTTTGTGCGCACTAATCCCGCCACCCGGAATACCTGTAGATCGGGGGGAAGGGTGCTTTAAATTACTAATGATATCATCGTTTGCTAATTTGCATGGCATGCACAATAATATCTCTAGACTAAGTTTTGTTTTTGGTTCTTTTTTTCGGCTTAGCAGCATATCTAATCGTTCAGAGCTAATCAAGTTGCTAATTTTGATACCGTTCCGCCGCCAGTCAATGTCCAGCCTATCTTATCGTCTAGGCAGATATCATCAACTCGACCTATCCAAAACTTTTTATAACAATAAACCAAAGTAAATCGAAATTAACTTCAGTTCATATTGATTTCTTAAAGGATTTTGCCATTAAAAAAATAAATAAAATTATAAAAAACCCAAAATAGTATTTATTATATAAAATATCTATTTTTATTGAAAACTAATCTAATTTTAATAAATAATCCAAATCTTATCGAAAATAGTTTCAGTTCATATTTAAATTAAAATTTAAAATTGATTTTGCTAAAAGTCTACAAAAATTCAAATGATTTAACATTAAAATGTTAGAATAAATAAATTTTAATAAAATATAAATTTTAATAAATTTATAACAAATATATTTTTACTAACTTTAACCTAATTTTATTATTTTCATTATATTTTATTATATAAACAAACTTTAATTTAATTTATAATGATATATTTAATAGATAATGATAACTTCAAACAATACAAAATAACTTAGTTTATATTCAAATGTGAAAGACTTTTAACTAATTTTTCGCAAAAAAAAAAAAAAAAAAATTAAATAAATTAAATTAATTTTTCTGATTACTTTTAATTGGCATATTTCATTGTTATATTTATTTGTTTATTATACAATATAAAGATTGATTCTAATAGAATTCTGTTTCCGCTTTTCTTTCACAGAGCGCCATGGCACCGTTGAAAAATCGTCGGTATTTGTCCTCCAAGGATATTACCAAAAATATGACACTGTATACGAACAACAAGGCGAACATTGAGGTAGATCCGAAAACGTTGGCCTTCAAGAAGCCCACTGGCAATCCGTTGGTGTTGATGATGGCCTGGCTAATGGCTAAGCAGAAACATTTGAAAAAATATGCGCAAATCTACACGGAAATGGGTTTCGATGTGATGGTGGTGCACATTACACCTTGGCAGCTGCTTTGGCCGACCAAGGGTACTCAGGTAGAAGATATAGTCATGCCATATGCATAAATTCAATATCCATTTGACAACTGTTTTTGCTTCAGGTGGTCGCCGCTGAAACGATCAAATTTCTGGAGAATAATAAATCGTATGCGCCGATCGTAATGCATGGATTCTCGGTGGGCGCATATCAAATGGGCGAGATAATGTTGCAAATGTCGCGTGATATGGATCGATATAGCAGCATACTGGATCGTTTTGTTTGCCAGATCTGGGACAGTGCTGCGGACATTACCGAAATCCCAGTTGGCGTGCCCAAGTCGATATTTCCAAAGAACGAGCGCATGCAAAGCGCCCTGCGCAACTATACACTGTATCATTTGAAGACATTCCATAATCAGGCAACCATACATTATATGCGCTCCAGCCAGATGTTCCACTCCACGCTGCTTAAGGCCCCGGCGCTGTTCTTTGTCTCCGACAATGATCCGATCGGTCCACCCTCCTCCAATCAGGCTGTGCGTGAGAATTGGGAACGCGCCAATATAAAGGTGACTTTCAAGTGCTGGCCACGCTCACAGCATGCGGCCCATTTGATCAAGCATCGTGATGAGTATTTGGAGACGCTCTTCCAGCACTTGGAGAGCTGCGGTGTTCTCGAAGCTGTGGGCGTGGCCAAGCGAGCCAAGTTGTAACAAGTCTCGCCGCTCAATTTGGGTGATAAAAATAACTAAAACTAAAACAAAAACAAAAATACATAAACAATTTCGACGATTTCATGATTTTACTTAGCTGATAAGAATTAAAGTTTAACCGTTTTGTTCCCTCTGTGTTTGTGTGTGTGCCAGAATCAT
The DNA here is from genome assembly GCA_035045845.1 of Drosophila buzzatii. Taxonomy (NCBI): domain Eukaryota; kingdom Metazoa; phylum Arthropoda; class Insecta; order Diptera; family Drosophilidae; genus Drosophila; species Drosophila buzzatii. The sequence goes on along the minus strand of JAWNOS010000244.1, from coordinate 6,217,613 downwards.
CAACAAAAACAAAAATTATACCAAAATTCGCCTGGAAACAATTTTTTAGAATTAAGCTATAAAATGCTTTATTTATATATCTGCTCGACAGCAGTAAAGCAATGATAAATGTTTATTTTTGAGTCCAACACCAACATCAACATCAAGCACTAAATAAAGTAATTTAATTAAAAGTAATCAAATTCAATTGTTTCCGTATTATTGTTTTAAATAATAAATTTAAAAAAAAAAGAAAAGAAGAACTCCCGCTGCGGACAGGATTCGAACCTGTGCGGGTAGAACCCAATGGATTTCAAGTCCATCTCCTTAACCACTCGGACACCGCAGCACATGTTTTATCGGTGTCAAAACGTGTATTTAAAAGCAGACTGTCTACAGCGCCATCTATGAACATTTAACTGAACTGCCAAGCAACGCCATCTATTGGAATTCTACTTTCAGACAGCAAGTACTGAGCAGAATTGTTTGTAATTTGGCGGCGCTTGGCTCGGAGCTGCGGTGTCCGAGTGGTTAAGGAGATGGACTTGAAATCCATTGGGTTCTACCCGCACAGGTTCGAATCCTGTCCGCAGCGGGAACTTACTTTTTAATTCTATTTCGAAATATATATTGTAGATATTAATTTTATATTTTATTTTATCAAAATTGTTATATTTATACAATTTTTTTTTATTTTGTTCACATTTTTATTATTCTTGTGTATGCGCTTGAACTCTGTTTCTATTTTATTTTTATTATTTACTTACGTATTTATAATTGAAAACAATTGTTTTTATTTATTTTTTTTTTGTGTTATATTTTGTACGTCTATTACAAAAAATAATGTTCATCATTTTATAAACTTAACTAAGCTTTGTTTGATTTTTGTTTGTATATTAAAAAAGAAACTTAATACAATTCTGTATTAATAGAAGTATTATGTATAGCCTAAAACCTAACCGAAGGATGTCTCCGCCGCAGCGCATTACTGCTTCGGCGGTGGGCGGTATACGCCAACGACAACAGCATGATCACGTTCGTAGGGTTCCAGCGTCAACTGTTCCTGTGGTTTCAGTTTATCTGCCTGCATCTTTTTCACTTCAGCGGCAAAGACAGCCTCGGGTTGCGCAGTCGAGTCAATGCAGGACGCCTTAATGGAGATGACAAAGTGACCGCCATTCTTTAGGAAATGCTGCGCATTCAGTGCCACAATACGGCCCTGATCAGGCTGCGCTACATCGGCAAAGATGGTGTCCACCATGCCAACGAGCATGCGATACTTGTGCGGATGCCGAGCATCCTCAATGATGGGTATAATGTTGGTACGCTTTTTGGCCACATTGATCAGATCGCGACCCGATCGATGTGAGAACTCGACGGCATAGACCAGACCCTCAGGTCCCACAACGTCCGAGACATGCGACACTGTTGTGCCTGAGGCGCCGCCCAGGTACAGTACCTTCGAGCCAGGTGGCATGTGTATTTTCTCAACGCCGCCAAGGATGGCAGCGGCAAGCTTAGAACGGAAGGGGTTCCAGACGCGATACTCAATCTTTTCGCCGCCAGTCTGCAAGAAAAGATTAAATATTATAATTTGGTCAATTTTTGGGATTAAGCTGTTGCTGGATTGCGAGCTGTCTCAGTAGTGCTATAGTTCTAAGCAACACGTGGACGTCACCCGCAGCTGCTTCACGTGCACCTGTAGTGCACACAGGCGGGCGAACGCCGCGCATGCTCATGACCACATAATGCCATGTTCTGTACCCCTGCACAACATCATCATGGACAGGATAGAATTACTTTTAGAATATTTATATGTTTACGCACCTCAACGGAAATACGTTTCTCGCCGTAGACTTCAGAGCCAGGAACAAAGTTTCTTGTGACCAGCGCATCTTCTTTGCCGCGCGCAATGAACACGCCTTCGTGACGATGTGGTTCGATGGTAACGGTTTTGCCGCCTTTGAATCCGCCAGCACCACCGCCACGGCCACCGCCTCCACGACCACCACCTCCACGACCTCCGCCACCACGTCCACCAAAGCCGCCACCGCGACCTCCACCGCCGCCGCGTCCGCCGAAGCCGCCACGACCTCCACCTCCACCTCCACCTCCGCCACGACCACCACGTCCACCGCCTCCTCCACGACCGCCAAATCCGCCACCACCACCACGATCTCCTCCACCGCCACGACCACGGAAACCGCCGCCGCCGCCGCCACCTCCTCTACCGCCACCACCACCTCGAGGACTGAAACCTATAAAGAAAAAATCCAACTTAGTACAAATATCTAAAACACATTGCTTTCATAGGTTAAGCACTTGCAATGTTTTGATAGTGGAAATTTGGTGATTCTAGTGCACTACAAGCCACCTCTTGTTAGTTTTGCTTAACTTACCTGGCTTACCCATTTTATGTGTCTGTACTTTTGATTTTTAATACAAATTGAAACAAATCGAAATCACAGACGCACGCGGCACACTTTTAACGCAGCTTGAAAAGAAACCACGTGTGTGTGGTAGGGCTGTACAATAATATATCGATATTAACATAACAGACTGGGATAACAGCCCTGATAATGTATCTAGAGCTGGTACGAGATTCTTGGTAGCTTAAAGTCTGGTCACATTTCTGCCAACGCAAATATGGCCGTCGCATGAAAATTGTGAGAGAAGTTTTGAGTGCCGTGTTTGCCATTTGTGTATTTTAAATCAACGATAAACTATACAAGCGTGCACGCAAAACGTATAAAAATGTAAGCAAATTAGTTAAGTGCCTGCAAATATCGTTTTTATTACCATAAAATATAACAATTGACGATCTTCGGTTCGTGTTCGGTTTCCGATTTTTTTGTCGCTGACAAAGCAAAAACAGAAAGAAAAAAGTATATATGTATGTATATGCTTATGCATACATACGTGTGTATGAGTGCGCGCGTGTATGTGTGTGTGCTGTGTACCGCTCTGTGTGCGTCTAGAGCACAACAAATGTCGCGGAGAAGCCGGTGCTTACGTCGCTTTATTACTGAAATAGAAATGAATTTTCAAACATTGCATTTAATTGGCCTTCATGGCCGCCGTGTATGTCGCGGCATGGGCTGAAATAGCTAAAATCGGGTTGTTTAGGCAACGACGACGGCATCGTTACGTTATAATGGCAGCCGCGACGCGCACGTAGAATTCGCTTACGTATCCAGCTGTGTTTGTCGTCACCCGGTCATTCTCTCCTCTCTCTGTCCCTCTCTCATATACACAGTGTGGGTTGGTAACGTGCTACAACCGTTATATATATAAGCTGCCAAGCGCGCGTGTTGCTTTTTGCTCTCTGTTACTCGTCAATTACGCTGGGACTATTTTCTCTCTTATTGTTGTTGTTGTTGATGTTAATATTGTTGTTATTATACGCCATTTTTAATGCCTCTCTTTCTCTCATGTTTTTTAATCAATTGTAATATATTTGCAGCTTTTTGTGTGTGTGTGTATTTTTATGATATATATGAAAGAAAAATATAATAAGATAGTGTTGCGCGCGAATTAAACGAAAAGAGAATATTACGTGCGCGAAAGAGGGCGCGATACGCTCTGTGTAATGGCGTCGCGCAGGCGCCCAGATTTGAATCCAAAACTGCATATGGACAGACAGCCGACAGCTGCACGCATAACAGGTACCTAATAGGTATATCGATAACACACATATATCGATTAATGGCCACGGCATAATGGGCTTAACACCACCACACGACGACTGATCGATATACGGAAAAAAATATAAATAAATAAAAAAATTACAAACGGCAATTTGCCATCTCATTAGCTATCATATCTTTCAAAATGTACAAACAAAGATAACGACAAAAATCTGCATTCAAATATAAAAAATAATAATTGGTATAATTTGAATCATTAGATTGAATGCAGAAAATATATAAGTATAAAAATACAAAATAAATAGGATTTAAAATAATGCGAATTCAGAAGGCTGAGGATTAACATTTATCAAATGAATCAGATATAGGTTTTCAATTATTTTAATTAAAGATATTAAAACTTAGACTTTAGCTGCAACTAAATAAGTATTTAGATCCTTAGGAATTTTAGAAAAAGATTATACAGTTAAAAAAGTTGCTTTAAATTGAATTAATATATTTTTTTAAATTTTATGTTCGTATTTTTTCATTATTTATTAATATATTAATAGTTTTGTATTATATAATATTGTATTTTTTATTTGTTTTTTATTTTATTATTTATTTATTCAATTTGTACATTATTTTATTATTTTTTTAAATGTTGTTTTATATAAGAAAATATTCAATATTTAACATTAGTTAAAATATATAAAAAAAATAAGTGTTTTCAGTCGCACTACGTATCAAAAATTCAAACAAGAACCAAGAAACACCACAATTTACAAATTAAAATAGATAATAGCAATAACAAATGAAATAAACAAATGTCCACTTGAATATCGTTATTTATCGTCTTCAATTATGTTATGCATTTCCAGATCCATCTTTACCCGCTGGCAAGCGTCGCGAAATCGATAACGTTATGAAGAAGGCACGTGCCAACACCACAAATGATTACTGGGACAAGAAACTGATCGAGGCCGAGGAGAAAGATCCGAATCGCTGGCGCCACACCGGCTACAAGAAAATGTACATTCAGGGCGAAAGCAGCTCCGGAGAGAGTGAACGCGATTCGGCCCAGGCCAACTACTCGCGCTATCCTGGCGCAATGGGGGCCAACGCTGGTCCGCCACCGCCGTCGTCGTCATCAGCATCCGCGCGCTACGGGCGCTCCAGGTCGCCGCATTCGCGAAGCCGTTCTCGTTTGCGTAAATCGCCGCCGTTGTCCCCGCCGCCGCCATCAGCGCATTCGCGTCGTCGCTCACCGCCGCCGCAGTTTATGGAGCGCCGGCCTGTGATGTCGCCACCTTCGCCACACCATAACGGACCGCCGCCGATGCGTGGCCGCCCACGCTCGCCGCCGATGCCGCCGCGTAGCATGCCTCGCTCGCCCAACAATAATCACCATAGCAGCAGCAGCTCTGCTGCCGCCGACATGCTACGTCGTCCGGGCAATGGCCATGGCCGTCCGCGTTCGCCGCCCGAGCCAGTTGGCGGCTCCTCGTCGTCATCTCAGCTACGTCGCAAGCCGGTAAACTCGCGTTCGTCGCGTTCACCGCTCAGCCGGCGTCGCTCGCCGCCGCTGCCGCCGCCATCGTCGTCGTCGGCCTCAAATATGGATAAGCGTGGCATGTCCTCAACTCACATTCTGCCCCGCTCCAAGCGTCCCCCTTCACCGCCGCCACGGGTAAGCCACACACCATTTCAATTAAGCAACAATTTAATGCTCTTTGTATTTTGTTGTAGCATTCGATGCGCTCGCGCTCGAACAGCTCCATGAGCAGCAGCTCGGATGATTCCTGTTCACTGTGCTCGCCCAGTCATCGTCACAGATCTCGGTAAGTTGTTGGCGCTCATCAAATAAAATTTTTATTGTCATTTAATTTATACTAAATTAAATACATTTGCAATATTTCGAATACAAAATTATTTAATTTAATTTTCAAGAGCTATCGTTTAAAGGATTAAACTAAACTTTTTTTATCTAATGGTAATCAGGCCTGATCCTCTATCTTTCATTTTCTGATATTTTATATTTGTAGATAATCAATATAAATTATATAAAACAAATCCATAAAATGATTAGGTTCATTCAAAATAATAATAAAAAAGATCAAATTACGTAAATGAAAAAATTACTATATTTATATATAAATTATATATTTATATTATATTAATAAAAAATTCCTTGTTTCCATATCTTCCCTATGTAGTTCTCGTGGTCCGCGTTCACCGCCGCCAAAGCCACGTGGCCATTATCGGGGCGGTGGTGCACCGCCGTTACCGCCGCCAGAGTCCCATGGTCGGTTGCATGGACGGCCCACAACGCCGCCGCCGGTGCGTGGTGGTGCTGGTGGCATTGACAAATATCGTGAGGCCAAAATGCGACACATTAGTCACGAACGGGGCCTATCGTCGGATGTGCATATGAAAGTCGGTCGCGCGTCGCGTCATTCACCGCCGCCAGAGGATCCGCGCCTCAAGCATCGACCGCCAGAGCCACCAGAGCCGGCAGCACCAGCAGCAGCCGCACCCCAGGCCAAAAAGAAAAAGAAGGAGAAGGAGGTGAAAATTAGTTTTAATAAACATTAATAAACCAATTATTAATCAGATTTTACTTTACAGTTACGCACGCGTGTCAAAATCGAAGGTGAGAAACGTAAGAAGCATTCGAGTGCGACGGTCGCCACGAGCGGCGGTGCTGGTGCCAATAATGGCAACTCATCATCCGACTCGGATGATTCGGGCGGTTCCGATAGCGACGATGCGACCCCAGCATTACCGTCATTTTCGGCCACAACGCGTCTAACGCTTTCTGAGCGCTTTGGCAAAATGGCTCAGTGGAGCATCGATCGCAGCAACATGGAGAATATGCGCATTACCAAAGATTCGGCAGGTGGTGCGCTTAAGGTGATGATCGAAGAGGGTCTTGAATCGCCGCCGCGTCGTTATTCGTACTCACCGGCACCGGCTGGCCATTTTCCCGAGGAGTTGGCTACCACAGCACCGTCGGGCATGCTGTCGTGGGATGATGTGCGCGTGCGTTACGAGTACTACAAGAGTCGCGGCTACTTGAGAGACTTGGATCTTAAGGTGAGTGAGACATAATATAAATTAATATATAAATTGTATTTAATCTGCTTATCGCTCATCTTTCTATTCCAGGACTACATCAAATGGGAAGAATGGTGGTATAAATATCAGGAGTGGTTAAAACAGGAACGCTATTACGAGTACTGGGATCGCAGTCAGCAGCTGCGCCGACGGCGCAAGAAGCTACCAGTTACTCAGCGTTTAAATTAGTTAAATGCAGTTAGTTATTTTCCCTCGATCCTTGATCCTCGTGCTCGCCCTCGCCCTCACCCTCACCCTTTTCATTCTGTTAATTTTTCTCTTGTGTTTTAATTTTTGAAAACATTTCATTCACATTTATTTTTCAAGTTTTCTTTTTTGTACATTTAGAATGTATAGAAATGCATTTCGTCAGCTTATAATTTATATATATGTATCAATCATCAAGGCTGTCAAATGATTGCTATATACATAAATATATATACACATATATATTTAGGAATATAAAAAGGGTTAAATCGAAATTGAACAGAACCTTGTCAAATTTCACTTATATGTATTTTCTGTGTGTGTGTTATTTTTTTCAGGCAGCAAGATACATTTGTAAACGTAGTAACACACAAAAATCATAAATAAAGAAAATAAAACATGATTTCATAGTGTTTTACTAATTATGTTAATGTTATGTTATGTTGTACAGATTCCTAAAATCCGATATTAACAGACTTATTCAAACTTAACAGTCTGTTAAGATTAACAGTGCGTTTATCATAATTTATATGAATTGGTTAGTGTCTGCGCTAAATATGTTCGTGTATAGGCTAAGCTTTTGAAAGCCCTTTTGCAAACGACTCGGACTTGCTTCAAGGTCGACATTTACATAATTTGCATACATAAATAAGTAAACGACTCCACAGGACCTATGACTTGAGTTTTTATGGGTGTAGTGGGAATATGTCGTGGATGTCAATGTCGTGACACGTCACACAAAAAAAATATATATACATATATATGCACGCAGGGTTAGCCTGACGGCATATAAATTGAAAAATTCGCATGTAAAAATATGTAATTATTTAGCGTTCTTTCAATTTTCTTTGCGGGTGCACAGGGCTAAACTGATGCCAGCTCCACAAATGGGTAACGGATGTAAAAGAGCCGATAGGGCTTTGCATCGTGTACCAAAGCCAAAGATTTCCGCTCTACAATTAAACCGGGTTCGTGGCAAAGAAGACAGGTAAATGATAATTAAATATATTTTAATGACTGTTTAAGACGAGCATTTGAAGATGAATCTACTTTAAAATTATTTTTTGTTTGAAATATTGTTAAAAGCGAGCATATGAAAATGAATTTAATTAATTTTTTAATATGAAGAATTAAAGAAAAATTTATATTTTATTAATATGATGAATAAAAAATAAATTAAATGTATATAAAATTTAAAATATATGAATATAAAAAGCAACAAGAAAAAATGTTTAATAATATATATTAATTATATCTATGAATTTGCTTAAAAACTGTAATTATTTTTATATAAATTTTTTAACAATAATAATATTAATTATTATAATATTAACTCAGTTTGAGCTTTTCATTATGCTGCAGTTCATGAGCCTTAACAGTTAAAGTCCAAGGTACAGTTACATTGCGTCATTACATTTAACTTCATTCTACTATAACTGCCTTTGGCACTTGGCATCTAACCTCAATCTGTAGAGTTGCCGTCTTTAACGCCTCCAGCCATGCCCTATTACAATTAGGGCGTGCCTATGTCTAAGAAACAACAGAGTGTTAAGAAGGCTTTAAGACACGCAGACTCTCCGCAACCGTCATTCCCCCTGTCCCTGCTCCAGCATTACGGTGTGCTTAAGCGAAGCTAGAAAAACTTGAGGAAAAGTCACGTCTAATTACACACATCTTAGAGCAGCATTTTGACCTGGTTTGTTGGTCGGTATGGGATTGCATAAGGTTTCTTATATTTCGCCAAATTGGTTTTAAAAGCCACAATGAAAGGCGTTCATGTGTGAGAGAGGGAGGGGAAGTTGGAGAGGGAGAGCGAGAGGGGAGTTGAGACAGTGAGAACGTGAGCAATTATTACGGCTAAGCAGCAGCGAGAGTGTCAGATGAATCTGTACTATGTGAGCATAGAATGTTCCGACATATGGGCGTACTTATAAGCCTTGTATAATCTACATAAAATGCTATTATGTGCTAAAAACGACAAATAAGTGTCAAGGAATCAACATGGCGACACGAGCTGCAATGCGTTGACAGCTGCCAACAGTACGCCCCCTGGCGGTCGCATACGCAAACTTCAGAAGGCGGCTGTAAATTGTCAACGAATGTGTGATAAAAATAACTTAAGCCTCACAGATGGAAAGCAAAAAAAAGTGAAATAAAAATAAAAAAAATTATAATTGAATTTGAGTGGAGAAAACAAGTGAGGCGCAAAAACGTCGACTTCACGGCGAAAGGGTGAGCAGAGGCGTTGCGACGCCTGCAGCCAGCAGTCATCATTAAGAAGCTCCATTTGAGCCGACCAATCACGCACAAAGCGAGACACAGTCGTCAACGAAAGAGAACGCCAGCAAAAGTGAAGCAGATGGGAGGTTGTGCGTGGGGGCGAGAGCGAGAGAGACTTGTGAATTAACAATTCCTTTCAATTAAGTGTGCAACCGACAAAAAGGCGTGCACAACGCCAGCGTCCAACGATATTTTCGTTTCAATAAAAATCAAGCGACTGTAGCCAGGGCTGCAGAAGATCAATAACAACTTAAAAGTAAATATTAAATACTATTAAAGTTGAACTAAATTATTAGTAATTGCTATAAATTATAATAAGCGTTTATAATTATAACATTTATATATATACATATATATTTAAACAAAACATTAAGCGTTCTGGTTGACTGTGCAGCCCTGGTTGCTGAAGCGCACTGTAGCACAAAGTAAAAGTAATGAAAACGTTGCATACGTACGGGCACAACAGCCAAACTACATAAATAAACGCAGAAAAGATAACGGGGAATGTTGCAGTGGGTATTCCTTCTTTTGCTTTTTTTTTCTATTTTTGTTTTGGCTTTTTTAGTTTTCTCTTTTTGGTTTTAGCTCGGGGTCTGGGACTCGGGAGCTCTAAAATCAGCAGCGACTGTAACAAGTTTCGTGTTTCTCTTTACAGTTCTTTGCTTTTTGTATTTCGTTACAGTCAATCAGTTTTGCATGAGCGATTTCTTTACTCGTTTGCGCCAACTGTACAATTTACTTACTGTGCATCAGCGAGGGACGTCAGGGAGATGGCAGAGATACATGTACATATAGTAGTTGAAATTACGGGTTGCGGGTCGCCTAGCTCATTCGCTGCAGTTCGAAACGAAGTTAAACCTAGTAGTTTTTGTGGTTTTGTTAGACTCGCCTAACGTACTGGGTCACAATCTCTGACAACAAAATACGATTTCTTTTAAATCATTTAAAATTAAAGCTGCAAATGCATTTTGTATAAAAATACAACATATACTAATATACTGCTTTAAACTGAGATAAATATATTATCTCACTGAATTTAAAAAAAATAAAATATTTGACAATCTTTTCATTAATATAATACTTTTTTATAATATTAATATGTTTAAAATTTTAATGAAATTAATATAATTCTTTATTTTTGTTTTGTTTTTTTTTATTAGTTGTTTTGTTAAAGCTTTTAGAATCAATAAATAAAATATTTTTATTTCTTGAATGTTTTTATTATTATAAGCTATTTCATTATTTTTTTTTTAAGATTTAAATTTTTATTAAGTTCTTACCTTTGTAAAATTTTGCAAATTTGCATTTTTTGTAATTAAATTCTAACCTTTTTGTATTGAAACAGATATTAAAAATAAATACTATTCAAATTTTAAATGCTTTACAGATTTGAAACTGTTTTATTTATCTACGTTTAAAATTTGTATTTAAATAGAAACTTTTTCTATACTTTCACCTTGGTTGAGTGAAATCAATGCAGAAAGTCTCATCTTCAAGGATTAGCCACAATTTGTGCCAATTTCCAGCTTTGTATTAGCGCCGCCTCCCATTCCCCACTCATGCGCTCGATAACTTCTCCAAATAACCACTCTCTGTAATTAAAACCTCAAACAATCAAACAGTATTCAACCTGATATCTACCCTCATACAAGCACTTGCAAAAAAAAAAAAAAATCAAAATTGGTAGAAGAAAACTTTAGGCACACACGTAAAGATTTTCACACGCACTTGGAGCAGGAATTTTTGTTACGGTGCTTCGTTGTATCCGTACAGAGAGAGAGCTTCAGCTGCTGGACTTGTCTTTGATTTCCATTGGTCCGGGGCCATCGACGTGATATTTGCTTAATTCTTGCCCAGGGCTTTGATTTCGTTTGGTTTGCACGAATAATTATTTGCCCATTTGGGATAAAGTTTTCCTGCAGCACAGGTAATTTTCGCAAAGCGTTTCCAACTGCCAATGCGAATGGCACTGCACTCAGGATAGACAAAAACAATTAGAATCGGAATCAAACGAAGCAAACCGGAAACAACAGACACAGTCACACACACGCATCCACATACACACATACATGCTCAAACATAAGGACAGGGTACACTGGCATACAGAACGGATATCGAGCAGTTGATTTAGCTGGCAATCAATCGAAATTCATGTTACATTCTTTGCTGTAGTTAGCCCAACGCATTGTCGTTGAATTAAAGCGATAGTATTTAACGTTTGTCGACGATGAGTTTTCACTGTAGCAGTGGCTTAAATTGTTTGTCAAGCCGTCTATTATGTGTGTGGGTCATAAACGTTAACAACCAGTTCTCAAGAGACCCAAAACCGAATATTTAATGTAGCTGTCTCGCTCACGCTCTCTTGTATCTCTATCTCTATTGTGGCTCTTGGCGTAGCTGTTTGCTTCACAATGCCACATTGCTGTTGTTGCTTTGTTTGTTGTTGTTGTTTATTCACACTGAATTCTCATGTTTCGTTTATTGTGTTGTTTGTGTTGTAGTCTAAAAATAGCTTTGATAAGCGACCGCAAGATCGTGCGCTTTGTAGTCTATGCTGATTGGAATGAGTTGTTGCTCAATTATTGAAATTGCCGTCACACTGCTCAACGGTCCTGTGGCGCAATGGATAACGCGTCTGACTACGGATCAGAAGATTCCAGGTTCGACTCCTGGCAGGATCGAATTTTTTTTTTTATTTACTTATAAAGTTTGTTAATAATATACTAGTTTATTGTAAATGTATTCGTAAAATTTGTTCGAGCTATAAGATTATGTTTCGCATAATTCATTAAAAATAGCTTTTTTTATATGTCGTAATTTATATACATATGTTTTATTATGCATATAAAAATGATATTTTTGTCTTAAGCACAGGTAAGCTTTTTATTTGTTACTTGATTGCTCGTTGTCAGTTTCAGTTTAGCAAATGTTTATTGCCTATTTTGAAATTTCTTTTTTATTTTATTTTGTGTTTTTCGTCTTCACCATATTTTACGATGCCACACATAAAACATAAGCAAATCTCACACATAAACCAAAACTCATCTGCAATACACACACACACACACACACACACACACACAGAAAATGTTGGTTGAATATAATTTCATTATGCCGCACACTCTGTAACCCCCTGCCAGTCCCCGTCAACCTCCTGCCATGGCAGCGCCTCTAGCAGCAACTGTCAACAGGGCGTGTTCCCATTTCCTTTGCTGTTAACATTGCTCAGGGCAATGCCAGATAACGGTTCACTTTCTTAATCTTTGTACATAATTTTTGCAACCTCATGTTACGCAATGTCTGCACAGAATTTCGGTGTAGTCAAAATATTCGAGTCAGCGTGCCCTACACGAGCTGAGCGTTTTGAAAATGTTAAGTAGTTTGTGTTGGGCAAAGAATTGAGGGAATTGAATTGATGCGTAGCTATTAGAAATGGGAGTTTGTTAAGGCGTAGTATAATGTTAAGTATTATAAATAGATATAGCAAAAAAAAAAAAAAAAATAGTAAAATAAAAAATAATAAAAAATGGTATTTTGATTTACTAATTAAATAAAAATTTTATAATAAAATATTTGTTTAGTTAACTAATAATTTTAAATAAATTATAAATTATTATATATTATTAATTATTATATTATTATATATTATAAATTGTTTTAAAAATTTATTTATTTTATTTTAAACCTAAATTTATAAATTATACTCAATACTCAATTTTAAACGCTAAATTAAAATTAAATCTTTTAGCTTATACAAATATCAATTATAATACTATTTAATATTTCAAAATTTAATATATTTTTTTCAGTTTATTAAAAATAAATTATAATATTATTTTTAATACATTTTTTTTATTTATAAGCTCTATATTCAATTAGCCTCCTCTCAAGCCTTACACTTTCATATCGAGCCTTAAATCACCCATCAACTCACTCAGATTTATTTTAGGCCAGAATTTGTACCGCAAAAGCCGCTTTGCTCTAGCTGAAGCTAATTTTGCTAGCCATCTTTTTATCTGTCGTGTATTTTACGTTTATGTACGAGTTGGTCTTTTATTTTCGTTGTCTGGCCTTGGGCGTAAGCACATACATGTGTGTGTCTGCACACAGGTGTCTTTGCGACGACATCGTGTCATATCCTGGTGAAAGTAGGTAGAGGCAGAGCTCTAGCTATATGGCAGCCACATAATCTAAAACAGTGTGAGTGGCGGAGCTTCTATATTATGCTGCATCCTTGACAAAAGTTTTCAATGAACTTTGCTGCACTTCACTTTGTTTTCTTTTCCACACTTCTGTGCTCTTTACTCTACTCCAGGCCACTCGACTCCAACTCCAGTTCCAACTACAGCTCCATTCTGCTTGGTGTGCAGCTCAAGTCAAGTGTGGAGACGACGACGACGACGACGACGACGCCGCACTTGACCGTAGTCAACAGTATAACCGCAAGGGGCTGAGGCTGAGCTGCTCGAGGTCGAGGGATTGGCGGCGGGGCAAACCAGCAACGCTTTCAATTACCAACTTAGCGCTGATTACTTATTCCTTAGCGCAAAATCCTGGCATGCGCTAAGCTCCACAGCCTTCTCCCTCCCATCATTCTTTTTCTTGGCAGACCACAAGGCATATTAGTCAAAGCGAATGGATGCTGCTACTCCTGCTGCCGCTGCTGCTGCTGCTCTAGCCCATAAGGAGTTGGCCGTGTTCGTTTCGTCTTATCCTGTCGCACTTTCACTGGCCTCTCAGTTCGACTTTGCCACTTAATCTCGCCTTTTTGGTATGCACGGACTGTATTCAAATGAATTCTGATTGAATTCATTGAAGCTCATCAGTGAGAAGCGATTTTTTCTGATCTAAGACAGACACACACACACAGGCATTGAGGCAAACACCCAGAGAGAGAGAGGGAGAGAGAAACCTATGTAGAGTCAGTCAGTCAGTTTCTGGGCTGGTCCTGGCTGAGCACATCCCTCAGACATTTATTTTCAGTAATGGAAAAAATGTGTTCTGCAATTTCGCTCATTTTTATACATAAATTTTGCCACGCAGCGCGCCATGCACACACAGATATATACGTATTCCGCATAATGCTAAAAAGTAAAGTAAATAAAGGATAATGCTGCAAGGATATAAATTACATAAAGCAGCACGAGAATGACTAACTGTGGCAGCCAGCCGCTGGACGCGAAACGTGGCCAGCATTGGACTGCTCAACAGTGGCAAAGCGGAAGCCGAGCCGGCGCATTAGAAAATGGCGCACAGGAAACAGGAAGTATTTTTAACGATTGGTAAATTTTTGACGGGCTGCTAACAGGCATCTCTCCACCCCCTCCCATCCACCATTGCTCCTCCAGCGAACGCATCGTCTAATATTCTTTTGTTATTGATGGAAATGCAAATTGGATTTTGGAAATTTGCTTCCCTGTTTGTGGCACAGGGCACAGGGCACTGCAGGCCCACGCCCAAGCCCTGACTACGTTTCCCAATTTGCTTTGGGAGCAGCGTGAAAATTTATAGAAAATTATTAACGGCAGGCGAGCGTTGCATTTATCATGCGCAATTTGTGTTTGCTTAGCATTTGCGGCCAAGCACGGGTCGGTGCCCAGCGAATGGCTCGTAGAGCAGCTGTCAGTTCGATTTGATTGCGGATCGATATTTCTTTCGTGACACGATTAAAAGTAGATCACATTTCCTAGAAATTTGAGTTGAATATAGATATCAATAAAGATAATTCAGCAACTATACTAAAATCGAGAGAATATAATCAAAAGTAAGCAAGCATATAGAAAAAAGAAATACTCATATATTTGTAGACTTTTACATCAATATAGATGATATATGCTTTATGTATATCAGATCAGATTAGATTTATGGTAAAGATAGCTGCAGAGAGATCTAAAGCGAGTGAGTAATAGAGGCAGAGTGTATATACATATGTTAGAAGTAAGGGCAGAAAGAGAAGATAGATAGATAGATAGATAGAGAGAGAGAGAGAGAGAGAGAGAGAGCGAGCTTGAAAATAGACATAAAGCAATAAAGAGAGGTCTATCATAAGAGAGACATAGATGAAGAGAGCGTTAGAATGAGTGAGAGCAAAAAGGTGAAATAAAGAGAGAGAGAGAGAGTAAGACAGATAGACAGTAGAATATGCTCTGTCAGTCTGCTTTAAAATTAAAATTCAGCAAAAAAAAAAAAAAAAACAATTTTACAATATATATTATATTATATTAAATATATTATATTAAATAGAATATGTGACTATTATTTGAATAAAAATTTTATAAATTAACCGGCGAAGCTAAAATAGTAAAACTAAACTTAATAAATGAAACTTAATAAATGAAAAAATTATAAATAATAAAAAAAAAAGAAAAACAAAAAGAGAAAGAAAACATCTAAAATATATGAACCAACAATATTTTTCGTGTTATATATTTTTATACATTTTTAAAAATAACTTTATAAAGCATACTTTTAGGCAGTGAAATTATTCAGAGACCCGAGAATAATTTTGAAAGCTAAGAAATATAAAATTGAAAAATAAATGATGAAAAATATCACAATATTAAATATTAATTATTTATATTAGCATAAAATAAATATAAAAATGATATATTGTAAATTTAATATTCATATTAAAGCTTTCAGCTGCCAGAGACAAGCTCAGAGAGAATTAATCTGTTTTTGTGTTATCTCATCTTGAATCAAGCTATCCTAGCTCACACTCTTTTTGCTTCGCTCTCTCTCTATCTACCTCGCTCTCATTCGCTCCCTTGCTCTCTCCATCTGCATGACAAGCATAGACTACATAGTATGCTGATTAGATCATGTATTTTCCTATACTCATTTTCATTTTACTTTCTAAGAAGAGTATATTAGTTTGCTGTTTTTTAGTCCGTTTATCTTTCAGCCAGATAGAGAGAGATTTGGTCGTAATTCTAGCTTGTAAAATCTAAATGCTAGAATGATGGCATCATTAGCACCAAAACTACTTCTCGAATGCTGCAAATGTCTTTTGAAAAGTTAATCAAAATCATTTAAATTTGGAACAATTTATTTGACAGTTGCTTTAAGTTTTATTAATTCAAATTGTCAATGCAGTTGTTGCCATTGTCGAATCTGAAAATCTTTGACATTCCGCTGAAGCCGAAGTCGAGATTTTAGTTTTTTTTTTTTGTGTTTTTTGGGCAATGGTCGCATTTTACTTCAAAGTAATTAACGCCGATCCAAAACAGACGTCAATTTACATAGCTTTGGCTCAACGCTGCTTAAGCGTCCTCTATTACTCAAGTCGTTCAAATGCACACACACACACACACACACACATATACACACTCTCCCTCTCTCTCTCTCTCACATATACATTGCGAAAAACTTGCAGCTGGAAAACAAAACCTCTTGAATTTTAATTAAACGTTTTTATCCAAGATGCCGGAGCGAGCGACTTCTGCTCAACTCATTTTTCTTATTTTTCGGTTGGTCGTCATCTGGCTTCTTGTTGTAATATTTGTTCAGCTCCTTGTTGTTGTTGTTGTTGTCGAGTGCATTTGAATATTTGCCTTATGCGTTGTTGTTCTACAGGCGATTGCATTTACTGCGAATATTTTTCTGGCAGCTGCAACAACAACAGCAAAAAATAGAAAAATACGAAGAAAATGAAGAGAATCAGCAGCAGCAGCAGCAGCAGGAAAAGTGAGTAAAAAATAAGATGAAAACGGCCACGCCCCACCCACAGTTTGTGGGTGGCTTTGGCTGGCTTCTGGGAATTGGGCGCCTGGTAGATCCATTGACTGCACTCTGTAATTCAATTATCGACTCTTGGCAGTAAAAAGTGTTAATTATTAGTTTCCTTTCTGCTGCAGCGCTGAAGATGTCGTCGTCGTCGTGTCCTGTCGCCTTGGCGCGCATCTTGGCTAATGAAGACCTCGTTGTTGTTGCCAGATAAGCTGGGGTTGGGGTTGCTTGAAAGCAAAGAAAAATATGCATTATAATTAAGCATATTGGCATTGATGACACTCACAGAGCCGCTGCCTCACGGCCAGGCCAACCACTTGATCTAACGATGCCATGGCCGGCACCAGGAATTGTTAATTGATATTAATTTTAATCATAGTTTTTTATTTCTTATTTTTGCTGCTGGATTTGTGCAGGCCAAGTGCGAACGTAAAGTGCAGTTAATTAGCTTGCGCGAATAACAGGCCACAGCAATAGAAAAGGAAAGAGAAATATATATATAGAGAGAGAGAGAGAGATAGCGAGAGCAGAGCGAGAGTGCAATTTCTATGAATATTACTGGAACATGCTTTGTAGTGAACACTTCAAGTAATTGCATATTTTGCATTTCTAAACACAAGTCGTGAACTAATAACAAGCTTATATTGCTTTTATCATGCGCATGACAAAAGAAATGTGCTGACAATTCAATTTACTATATATTTCAATGATGTCAATGGAATTTAACTCTGCTTTGTTAGAGGCAATTTTTTATTTCATATATTCATTTTAATATAAATTCTAACAGCGTAAAGTGAGCTTGACTCTATTTTTACATAAGCTTAGGGTTTTAATTATTAAATTAATTGCTGTCAATTATTTAATATAAATTCTTAAATTTTCATTAAAAAAAAATAAAATAAAATAAAAAAAAAAAAAAATAAATAAAAAATAAAATAAGTAAAAGGATAAATAAACATAAATATTTTATTTTGTATATATTTATTTTTCTTGTTTATTTTTATATTTTTGTATATATATATTTGTATATTTAATAATAAAATATAAAAGAAATACAATAGAAAATTGAAGTAAATAAAAATAAATATATGGATAAAAATATACATATATAAATATATAAATATATTTATATATTTTGATTTTTATATATTAATTTAAAATAAATATATGGAGAAAAATGAATATAAATAAATGTGTATATTTTTATTTTTATTTAAATTTTCTACTGTATATGTGTTTCTGCCAGTAGTTTGTAACTCTAAGAAAAAATTTGATCATATGATCAAATTCTACTATCGCTCATATCATCTACAGAACCCATTTAAGTACCAAGTAAACAGAAAATTCAGGAGACGTAGTATCTATGACGTCTTACTTTTTTTGCCCTTAAAGATTAAGAGCTTTAACCTAAGTGTTATACGTTTGCGTAATTTAATTAGTTCCAGCTGTTTTCAATTTAATTTCTATTAAATTTTTAGTAAATTTCAATTTAAACACTTTCACTCTCCCTCTCTCTCTCACTCTCTCTCTATTCAATTCAGTTTTAGCTACATGTTAACTTATAATAAATCAATTCTCATTCTAATCTGAATAGCCTTTTCAACATATGCTTAAAATTGTTCTCTAAATCTCAAAAAACCTCCTTGACATTCTTATTTTCAATGACAGCCCCTTCCCAGCGCCCCATGAGTAGATTTTGCTATTCAACATACCCTAATCGCCAATCGGCCAAGTAATTATAATTCAGCACGCATTGCCAGATTTAGACCACTCTCCAAAAAAAAGAAAGAAAAAAAGGCAGAGGACAGCGAGAAAGGTATCACAAAAAACGGGTGAAGCATTTGGGCAACATCACACTTCATTAGCGCAGGTTATCGTCGAAATGTGCCGCGGCTACAACAGAGCAACCGTTTGGGCCTCAGCGCTCCGCACTCTGTGCTCAGTTAGTTATTGGTAGGGATTTGAATTTTGCATGCACATGGCGCAGACATTTGAAAAACGGCATTGCGAATGAACAGCGCCAAAATTCCCAGGCACGAAAAAACTGCAAAAGTTTCAAAACAGATAGACAGATAGAGAGAGAGTGTGTGAGAGGGGGTTAGAGAGGGGAAGAGCGAGGTAGAGAGTAAAACAGGCGAAAACGGAGGCAGTGAGAGAGAGAGTTAGTACTAGTTTATACTAGCTTATGCTAGTATGTGTGTGTGAGAGAGAGAGAGAAATAAAGACAAAAAGAGAGCCTGTGTCAAAGGCAAAACACTAACTCGAAACGAAAAACAAGGCAAAGTCTTGAATTTGGGTGTAAGCGACCTTCTAATGCACGTTCATATCTTATAATACACTTAGATAAATATAAATATATAAATATATTAAAGTTGCTTATTAAAGTTAAAAAAAAAATCAATATAAATTTTAAAATATAAATAAATATTTATATTTAAATATTTATTTATAAAATATTGATTTACAAATAAATAAATATTTAAAAAATATTTTCTATTAATTAAAAAAATAAAATAATACATTAAATAATTTAAATAATTAATCAAAATATTAAAATCTGAAATAAAAAATGTTATATAAATGTATAGCTATACATTCTTAAACTTCTTATTTTTTAATTAGCATTTCTCGATGCCTGCAAATATGTATGTAATTCAAAGAAAAAAAACAGAGAGCAATCGCATGCAGAGAGCAATCGAATGCAGAGAGTAAACGCATGCAACGCATTGTTTCTTCAACGAGCTTGTTCACGATCGTCTTGCTGTCGTCTCTCCTTTGTTTGGTTTCGCTCTGGTTAAGTCGTGTGTGTGTGTGTGTGTGTGCGATAGCTGTGTAGCTGAGTTCGTGAATTGGTTCGTGAACTGAGTACTTGCATGTGTATGCGAATGTGAAGATTGTTTGCATAGACTCTCTGTAGTTATTCCGTTGCTCACTTAGTTTGATTGCACGAACGGCAAATGCAACTCTCTTTGAACGATGTTCGTTAAACGAGCGTCACACGAATAGTTCAACTCAATGCGCTCAACAAAAAACAAAGAACCGAAGAAAGAACCGAAGTCTCTTGCTCAGAGTGAGCTCGAATGAGTATAATTTTTTAGGCTGAGCTCGCAAACAAAGCGTAAAGTAAATTAAATGTTTAATTGTTATTTGCATGCTATGTTTTGAAATGACAATAAGTTTAGTAACTGGGAATTAATTAGAAAAAGAACTCAGAAAAAAATATTTTTTGACAATCGTTAACGAAGAAATATAAATTATTAGTTGAAAATTTGGACAACATATTATTTATTGATATAATTTATTAAAAAAAATGAATATATTAAATTAAAATATGTTTGAAAATATTTAAAGTTTTCAAAAAGAACTCTACTTGAAAGAGTATTTAAAATATGACTTTTGGTCTAAGGGAATACGCAAATGCTCTCTATCAAACAATTTGTCATGAAAATTATAGAAAAGCTGACTGGAGTAGGTGTTCGTTAAAACAGTGTCCTCAAGCTGATTATAAATGCCGGAATATATTATTATTTCAGCATCAGTACATACTCACGCACAACTAATATACCCCACGGCGCACGAAGTGTAGAGTGCATAACAAGCAACGCGAACGTTGGCCATCATAAATTATGCAGCACGCGGTAGCTGCAATCTGATGCCCTCAACGAAATATCGGCTGCATTCAATTTGTAGCACTCGAACACACAAACGCACTCACACTGTCACACTCTCACAATTACCCCTCTCTCTCTCTCTCTCAATTTTGGAATGTGTGTAAAAATAATGGCAGCTGCGGCTGCACGGCAAACTTGGCACGGAAGTTGCAGTTTGCATGCGGCGACTGCTAGCCTCAGCTTAGCCATGGAATCCTTTCTCACGCGCTCGCCGACAATACAAAAGCCTGGCGGCTCAATCAGCAACTGGCCGAGGAACACCAACGGGCATGGGAATGGGAGTGGGCGCGGCAGCCAAACCAGAGGGTGACTTCCTCACAAAACAGATACAAACGTAGCCCAATGTAAAATCTATGGAAAAGCAGCAAAAAGAGAATGCATTGGATAGTCGAAGAGTGGGATATCCCTTAAAGTATGTAGGCCAGTTAATGAAATAAATAATAACAAAAAAATTACATTTTAAATGCAATAATTTATTAAATATTGTAGCGAAAAGTCAAGAAGAATCTAAGCAAATATGTAGCTCTTGCCAGACTAATTTCATAAATCGCTGAGACTCATTAGAATAGAGATAAGGAATTTGATTTTCTTTATCCAAACTTAATTTAGAACGAACTTAGCTAATTATCTACTCCTAAAAATAAAATAATATATAAGATATGAACTAATTTAATTTGGCTTGCACTTACCATAGTTCACCATCTTATATACCCGATTTGTGATTTCCCTCAGTTGAAACTCCCATGCAATTTCCATGTCTCGTTCCCAATTCGGTAGCCTATTTAATGGTTGGCTTTGTCATGGCAACTGAGTTACGTGTGGCCCAAATTTGTAGCCAGTTGGCGGGATTACTTAACTAAACGGCCATCAAATGCGCGAAATACTTATGCTAAATATATATAAATAATTAACTATTAACTGCTTAATTCTAGTAATAAATTGCAAATTCGTATTGTCCAAGCAGCTGCTGCTCGATTTTATATATTTGTCTCAAAATGAATCATACGTCATGTTAGCCCAGGCCTTGTATATTACTTGACAACTCACAGATGAGTTTATCAAATAAATACTAAATATTCCTCGATTTTTACTCAAATCCATTCAAACAGAAATGCATTTATGCAGCGTGCGGCATAAAAAAATAAATAGCTAAAAAAAAAGCAACTAAAAATAGCGAATTACTACACTTTTCATTCTACTATTTATTTATGTTGTGCAAAAAGTTTTTGCGCATGTTTTGATCGATTACTGCAGCCAAATAAAAACAGTGCTGGCCACAAATATATATGCAGCTTGGAAATAAAAATAAATAAATATAATAATTTAATTTAAATACAGTTTATGTTGCTTTTGTATTTATTTACATACTCAAAATAAAAATAAAAAAAATAGTTTAATTCATTTTTTTTTTAATTGTGAAAATTTTCTTATTTATTTTTATTTTTTTTATTTATTTATAAAAACAAGTATTTCTTTTGTGCTCGACAATGTCAGACTAAGGGATACCCTAGGCTAAAGCTTTTCATATGCTTTCAGCATAGCTGAGTGTCTGCTAATATACCCTGCTCCTAGTTAAGCAATTCAATAGGGTATTCATATTGAATACTTTTAGCAGCAGCATAAAATATACTTTACAATTTGCTGCCCTTTCAAAGTGTAAATTTATCAATCATACGCCATGGTCGCCAGCCAAGCGACGCGCTTACAACACGTACGCCATGCACATGTATGTATGTGTGTGTGTGTGTGTGTGTGTGTGTGCGTGTGCCCAGACACACGTATGAACTGTTTTCAATGCACGCACGCTTGTCTTTATGCATTAATTTACTCCCTGCCAAGCTTAATGCTGCGCAAAATGTATATTTTTTAATTTGTTGCCTTTTTGTGTTATTTAAAAATAAAGAAATATTATAATTTACAGCTCGGTAACGATTTTGCTGCTCTTGTTGGTTATGTATTATATTTAAAATATGCACAGCAACTAAAAGAATTTTTCACACAAATTGAGTTTGCTACGCTTACAGTAAAAGTCGCCGTCGCTGTCGCTGTCGCTGTTGACGTCGCCGTCGGCGTCGTAGTCGCTCGCTGCTTTTGGCATTGCCTATTTTGCTGCCAGTCATCGGTCGCTGCCATTGACGACATGGAAAATTTGCTGCCATTGCCACGTCACTCATAAAATACAAGCATTAAAAATAAAGGAGGGGAAACAACAAAAAAAAAAAATAAGTAGAAAAAAAAAATTAAAATAAAAATAAGGAAGACAAGGCAGCTCTAGGATGTTGGCTGCCTGGCATAATTTAATAGAGTCGGTAATATCAATAAATTTTAAAAGCCTTTTAATGCGCATCGATAAAAATAACCATGGAACATCTTTCTGCGACATAATTATGCTGAAGCGTTGACAGCATTGTCTCAATAGAGTTCCAGTTTGAGTGAGCTGTCTTCCCCAAAAATATATGCCAACGGCAGCTCTTAGCCTGTGTAAAGAATATTAAGTGCCTTAAGCCAGATATGCTACAAAATATATGGTTAAATAGGATAAAAGCTCAAATGAAGCTTAGATATTCATGTTAAATATTTTTTAATATACAATTTTACCTTAAATATGATCGGATACATAAGGCTTAATATATTTTAAGCATAATGGTATTTATAGCGCATATTAAGTACTGTAGCCAAATGTATAAATAATAATTTATTTTCTATTTAAGCATATTTCGAAAACAATTTATTCTAGTTAGAATATTTGTGGGCAGCTTAAATAAATTGAAGGAACAAATATTAGTAATTTAATAATTTAATTAATTAATAATTTAATTAATTTAATAATTTTAATTTTAATGTTTTTTTTTTTTTTAATTTTTAAATAAATCTTTTGCATGTTTTTTAAAATAAAAAAATTGTATATTTTTATTAATATTTTTAAATTTTATTTGCTATTTACATATATACGCAGTTTTATCTTCACATCCAATCAATTTTCAACAAAAACATTTAAGAAAAAAGTTAAAGAAAAAAAACTTTAAAAAATTTGTTGAAAATAAATAATCTATAATTAAAAAAAAAAATAAAAAAAAAAAAAAAACAAATAAAGGACAAGCACTTTCTCAATAAATAAAAAAAAAATTAATAATAATAAAATAAATAAAATAAAATAAAATAAAAAATAAGAAATAAAAAGCAAATACTCAAAAAATAATTTCTCAATAAACTTAAAATTTTTTTTATTATAAAATTGAAAGCGCACGAACTTAGATAATTAACTAAATACCAGAATTAATTGTACATTTTAATTTACAATTTTATCCACTTTTTTTTTTTATTTTAACAAAATATATTATATTATTATTTTGCCACCTAAATAAAATCAAAGCTAACAGAAAACTGAAAAAAATCAAATGCTATTTGATTAGCTGCTTGTTAACAGTTTTGTCATTTAATTTGCTGTGCTACACACTGGCGGTAATTATTTGAGTTAAATGTGAAGTTTTAGTGGATTATTGCATGCATTTGCGGAGTATTTAAAATAATTCTACGAATTTTATATACTCCGCTTAAGCCACAAAATTTAAATGGGTTTGCCTTTGCCAGTCCGGGGGCTTTAGAATATTTGTAGCATACTTTTGCGCGCTCATGCACACTAAACCAATGCCCCACAACTAGTAAGCGGCACTCGCACGCTATGAAATCAACTCAACAACATGTTCAGCTCCGGCTAAGCCCCCATGGAAATTTACTCGGAGCCACAAAAAAAGAAAGAGGAGAAAAAAAATTATAATAAGTAGCAGTGCGGCGATGGCAACGATAAAAAGTGTTGAGCGCTGTCGTTCATATGCAACGGAAACAAAGCAACAAAACCGCAAACAACCACCCAACCACCCAGTGCATGGCTGGCCAGCAGCTGCTGTTGCCACCAAAGACAATGGCAGCGCTTGCATCCCTTGCTGAAATGCAGCCAACGAAAATGCATGGGGTATTAAGGGAATGCCAAGCGAGTTGGCCAACAAAACTAAGAAAAGAATATGGTATGTTTTTTTGGCAAAGTTATTTAATATGAAATACCCTGTAATTATATATTATTGTAATTGATTGGTATAAAAGGACATTTGAAATGTTGTGTGCATAATTTTGTAACATTAATGTTTGTTAATTTTATTTTTCTTTTTATATATAAGAGCTAGAGTTAAATGAGGCACAAAACCAGTTTCCAATTAGTTTAGTGAATTTTAATTTAAAAATATTTTTAAAATAGTTTATATATATTTAAATATTCAATTTATTTATATATAAGAGCTAGAGTTAAATATTTATATATTTATATAATTAAATATTAATATGTACAAATATTTTTAAATATTCATTTAATACTTTTTATTTTTTTATACTTTTTATATTTATATATTTATATATTTAAATATTAATATATACAAATATTTTTAAATATTCATTTAATACTTTTTACTTTTTTATACTTTTTATATTATTATAATTTTTTATTTTGAATATTTATATATACAAATATTTTTAAATACTCATTTAATAAATTAATTTTTATACTGTTTTTTTTTTTCATTATTATTATTATTATTATTTTTTAAATTTTATTAGTTCACATTTTATTTTCTATCTGTCTTATACAATAGCAAATTTACATATACATATTTATAGTTCTAGCTAACTCTATTCTCTATTTGGCAAGTCTAATAAAGAATTTCGAATGCTATGCATAAAATAAAAATGTATATAAAATAATAATAAAATAAAAGAAATATTTATGTGTATAATAATAATCTTTTAAACGAAACATATTTTTTCAAAGAAGTTTCCACAGATTTATCTCCATTTTATTTTGCACTTTAAGCATTCAGAAGTGAAGGCAAATAAGTTGAAAATATGGAAAATTTCCTGTCATCAAATTCAATTCGCCTGGCTGATGTAATAAAAAGCACAGCAAATACATTTACAAGTCGAAAGGTTGAATTGGATTGGATTGAAAGCATTGGAAGTGCAGCAGTCGAGTTGGCTTGGTTCAGTCATAGCCGTTGCAACTGCAACTGCAACTGTTGCTGTTGCCAGGCATTGCAAGTTTGGTTACGGTTTGTTGCCTTGCTGCACACTGTCGAATGCCGTTGGCTTATAAAATATTTAAATATTTTGTGGCAATGGCCGCAACATATTTGCACAGGGCCGCTGGAGCGTTGGCTAAGAAAGCTGCTTGGGCGCACTTCACTAAAGTTCAAGTGGCGACGTCTCAGCGCATGCTATTAATATTGTGCGACAGCTGTTGGACTGTTTAAATATTTATTCAATACGCAAAAAGTATGGCGTCAACGCGGCTTATCAGCCTCGGGGCCAAGGAGACAAAGAGCCAAAGAGCCAAGGATGATGGGCCAAACGTTGTCATTGTCATTGGTTCCGCAGTTGCCGCTTGATATGCTAATATGGTTATGGTTACGGCTGCTGCTGCCGTTGCTGCCGTTGCCGTTGCTGTTGCTGCTTCTATTCTTTGCGGTTGTCCTTGTCGTTGGCTGAGAAAATTTCATTATGCCAATTACTTGCATCAAAGCTGCTGGGATAATTGACTTTGCTTAGCGGCTGGCAGTGTTAGAGTCAAGACCTTCACAGAGACCATTCTACTCAGTTAAGAGCACTTGCATAAGACGCCTTTGCTGCCCTGCGCGTGTGTGTGTGTGGCCCCATTTGGAAGCATAAAATAATTAAACTTAATTGACAGTTTTTGGGCAACACCTTTAGTCCCAGCCTGCGCATCCTTTAATCTAATGATCTTAACTTTGGCAGCAAGTGGCCTGGTTAGCTTTTAGTATCTTAGGCGACAATTTCAACTACATTCAACAACTTGCAATGGCTTTACTTTTAGAATAAACTATACGTTCGTTTTTAGTTAGATCTTGATCAGAAATCTAATTGTAAATGGAATGTTCATGTGTCTGCAACGTTGCAGACTATTTAAATAATAATTATGTAAATTTAATTTTTAAATTAAAAATGATCAAAAATATAGAAAATAAAATTAATAAACTTATATAAGATTGTAAATTAAAAATTAAAATGGACTTTTATTTAATATATTTTATTTATTTTTATTTTTATTTAAAAATAATTATATATCATTGAAATGTATATTGAAGTTTTAAAATAGAAATCTAAGAAAATAGAAATTAATCAAAATTAAAAGAATGAATACAAAAAAAAAAAATTAAAAAAATAAATAAATAAATAAATAAAATAATAATAAAAAAATGTATATTAAAATATAGAATTAATAAAAAAAATATTAAAATAAAATTAAAATAAAATAAAATAATAATAATAATAATAATAATAATAATAAATGTATATTAAAATAAATACAATATTCTTAGTTGGCTAAAAGCTATTGATAATAAAAAAAATTATAAAAACAATAAAAAAATATATATAATTTGAATTGTACTTTACATTTTTAATTAAATAATTAAAAAACTAAATAAGAAAAAAAACTAATTTGAAGTATATAAAAACAATTCAAAAATTAATAAAAACAAAAATAAAAAAATTGAATTGAATTATATATTATATTTTTAATTAAATAAAAATAAACAAAATATAAAAATTAATAAACTTTACTAAGATTACTGAAAAGTGATTAATATATTTTATAAAAAAATATTACTTCTTCTGTATAGAGTGAGTATCTTAATATAAAAATCCCTCAAAAAGAACAAATATTCATTGATTGAATATTTATTTATAAAAAATTCACACAGTCTCTAAAGTTTTTCGATTAACAAGTATTCCGATTACTTTCAATCAGACATTTCAAACTGTTCACAGATCTACTCAATATTAGTGAACAGTTTGAAATTGATAGCTTTTAGTAGTGTTTCGTGTTGTATTTTTTTATTTTTTCCTTAAATTTAAATTTAAATTCGTTTGGTGGTTTTATGTAAATTTGTCGTGATAAATTTTTAAGTGGAATATTTTACGTTTTCTATCTCTTATCATTTATTTGATAGTTGGAAAACATGAAAATCTATCCAAATGGCGATGCTTGGTTCTATGTGGACAAGCCAGGCTGCTGGGGGAAGTACGAAAGATACTCTCCGCAGCACAGCTGGAAACCGTTGGTCAAGCCAATCAGGCCGAAGATCATGTACCATTGGCATGACTTTGATGGCGTCAAGAAGCCAGAGATAAAGACAAAAGATCTCTATTTTGACAACTGGCAAACGTCGCGAATTCGTGCGCAGGCTTGCCTGGGCATGCTCTATGCAACCGGCTATCGATTCATTAAGCTCAGCATGGCACCACCGGCTGGCTTTAAGTGTGCACCACTGCCAGTCAATTTGGTGGGCGCCTATCATGTCAATGGTAAGTATTAAGCGTTCTCAAGTAAATACATGAATCGCATTTTACTCTTTAAAAACATTTACAAATTATAGATTATCTCAAGTTCTTGAGACAACAAGAGAGGGCGAGACAAAAAGCAGCTAAGCTGGCAGCCTTGGCCATTAAGAAAGCTGAACTGGCCTACAAGAACAGAGGCAAGAAGCGAGCAAGACCTTGAACAAGATATGAATTCTTTGCCAACTATGGAAAATGCATGTCAATTGTTTCTCAATTATTCAGTGTCAATAAACAGCCGCCTTTTGGATACAAATTGTTTATTCTATTTTTTTTTAATATATTTTAATTTAATTGATAATTTTTGGGCAACTCCTTTAGTCCCAGACTACGCATCCTTCAATCCAATGATCTTAGCTTCACTAGCAAGTGTTTGGTTTGCTCTTAGTGTAGTTAGAGGACAATTTGAACTACGTTCAACCACTGACAATGGTTTTACTTGATAATAAAAAATATGTAATGCAATAAACAATATGCTCTGCAATTTTCTAAGTTTTTATTTAGGTCTTAATGAACAATGGGCTCAGGGTATAAAAATATAGCTGGAACTGTTATGTACAAATATCAAATTAAAAATATTAAATTAATTATTAAATATATAAATTATTAATTATTAAATAATAAACTTCTTTTTAATATGTAATATTAAATATTTAATTTAATATTTAATGTAATATTCAATTTATTATTCGATTTAATATTTTATTTAATATTCAACTTAATATTTAATGTAATATTGAATTTAATAATTTAATATTCAACTTAATATTTAATTTAATAATTTAATATTCAACTTAATATTGAATGTAATATTTAATTTAATAATTTAATATTCAACTTAATATTTGATGTCATATTTAATTTAATAGTTGAATAAATATGTAATTTAATATTTACTTTGCTAATTTAATATTTTCAGCTAGTTCACAGACATTAAGTAAGCTTTGCATTTTGTTTTTTTTTTTATAGATTGTAAAATGTTTTCTCTTAAATTGTCATTTTATTTTGCTCGTTGCATCTATACAAATTTCTCTTTATAAATTTATTATTTTCGTTCTATTTTCTTTCTTTTCTTTAACATTTGGTAAATATGAGAATCTATCCAAATGCTGATATTTGGTTTTACGTCGACAAACCCGGCTGCTGGGGAAAGTACGAGAAGTATGCGCCCCATCACAGCTGGAAGTTGCCAGTGAGGCCTTTCACGCCCAAGGTCATGTACCACTGGCGTGATCTCGATGGCGTCAAGAAGCCAGAGATAAAGACAAAAGATCTCTACTTCGATAACTGGCCAAAGTCTCGCATTCGTGCACAGGCCTGCCTGGGCATGCTCTATGCAACCGGCTTCCGATTCATTAGGATCTGCAAGGCACCACCGGCTGGCTTCAAGTGTGCACCACTGCCAGTCAATTTGGTGGGCGCCTATCATGTCAATGGTAAGTCTTTGAGGCTTTTAACAATTTGTTGCATATTGTAACTTAATCTTAAAAACCATAGAGTATTTGAAAAAACTGAGAAAAGAAGAAAAGGCGGCCAAGAAAGCTGCTAAAAAGGCAGCAAAGGATGCCAAGAATGCAGCGGCGGCATTTAAGAACCGAGGCAAGAAGCGAGGAAGATCATAATCTAGAATTATATTGCTTGCAAACTAAGAAAAATTCTATCAAATTATTTCTCAGTTTAGCAACAATAGAAATACTGATTCAGCTTTGGATATGTTTTTGTTTAAGTAAGAAGTGCGAAGCTGTTAATATTCTTTTCCTTACTTTTTTAATTAATTTTATTTTTCTTTTTCCCAGATTTGATTAACTTAAGCTTATGCTGTATGGTATTGATATTATTCAACTTGCTTCAATTGTAGCCAGAATCGAGTTATTGAAATAACAGGCAAAAGAAGTAAGTCGAAGTCGAAGTCGAAACACTACTTTTTTTTTTTAACTTTGCCTAATTTCTGCTTACAGCTATTCAATATGATTGAGTTCCTGCAGATAATCTGGAAGCGTAAAGCCATAAGAGAATTCAATATTGAGGTATAGAAAATGAAAAGAGTTGTGTTAAGATGTATCCATAATGCTCCATAGTGTCAATATTGTCAGTAATCAAATTATATAGTAAATCCATGATCTTGTAACTAAGAACTGTTAGCGAATTGAATGTTTCCATATAGTTTAAATTTGTTCAAATAATCGAATAAAATGTATTAGTTTAAAAACACTTTTTAGCTAGAGTTATCTATTTATAATATAATATTATATTTATTAATTTATTTATAATAAAAATATAATAATATATTAAAATATATTTAGAAAAATATAACTAAAAAATTGAATATTTTTATCGGAATTTAGTCTGAATAATTCTCTAAATAAATTTCATTAAAATCTATATATTATAGTACGATTATGCACAAGCAAAAGCCAAGGTAATATGTGTCAACTTTAAGTAACAAAAAATATTAATTATTTTAAAGAAAATTTCGCATCATAATTGAAATAGCATTAAATTGAGCATAATTACACACAAAAGTCATGCTTGGTGCAATTCATTAGACTGCCGAAAAGTTGGTTACATAATGTGCTTAAATGAATGAATTCACTGGTATGTACGAATATACATACATACATATGAATGAATGAATACTATGACATGTATGTGTATAGTATGTGCGT
Organism: Drosophila buzzatii; assembly: GCA_035045845.1. Classification (NCBI taxonomy): domain Eukaryota; kingdom Metazoa; phylum Arthropoda; class Insecta; order Diptera; family Drosophilidae; genus Drosophila; species Drosophila buzzatii. The sequence goes on along the minus strand of JAWNOS010000244.1, from coordinate 6,186,935 downwards.
ACGCTACATTTATCAATGTAATTTTATCGGCCGCATAATTAGCGTAGCCAAGCGCACTGATTAACTTGCATTCAACGATTTTCAATTGAATTTTGCAGTTCGTTGATTCGAACCAAAAAACAAAAATGAAAGCGAGATACACACATCTATATGTAAAGGGAAATGCGCGAGACTGTGATGCAAATGCAATCATCGTAGCACCCAATGTGGGTGTGGTCTGCGGGATAGGTTAATAAAAATACAAAGCAGCATAAAAAACGAAATGAAAAATATGCAGACGGGCGCATGATGAATGTGAATGTGAAATGTGCCATTAATTAATTCGATTAAATGCAGCAATGCAGCCAATCAGCCAAAAAGGCAGCGCGAAGCAATAAAGCACAACAGGAGTACACGGGACACACACACACACACACACACACACGGCCAGTTAAGAGTCAGTCAATCAACGCAGCAGCCACAAATGACTAAGAGAAGCTGCTTCATCATCAATGGACTGTAAACAGCTTGGCTTTTCACTCATTATTAAGCGTTAATGGCCGACATATGTAAGCCTTAATACTGCAGCATCTTAATTTTATAAGATGCTCAAGAATTTCTGTGCATTCTTCTTTTATTTACTTGTATATAAGAAGCATACATAAATAAATGTTAACCGTTTGAACCTACAAGCTCTGTTCAAGAGATCAACTGAACAAAAATCGTACTTACTCGCTCTCGCTCTAAGCTACAACCTTCGTTTCTTTTCGTTTTGCTTTGAACTATTCGTGTGATGCTCTTTTTCCGCACATCTTAGCAATACAATTGACGCTCTCTTTGTGCAGCATTAGTAAGAGTGAGCAAAGCAGCAAAGAGTCTATGCAACCTGCAAACATGCACTCATTACGGTGTTTAGCGAACTCTAGTCTCGCATACCAACACATACATAAAAGATTTCTTGCTCAGCTCAACCAATCGGCTGGCCAGAGCGTAGCAAAACAAAAACAAACACAAGCGAGCCGATCATGAACGAGCTCGTTGAAGAACCGAAGCAATTGGTTGCTCTCGAAGTTTGTTCTTAAAGTGTGAGTGAGAGACACTTATGTGTAGCCATTGAGAAACGCTAAGAGATTTAAAAAATGTTTGCTTTCATTAAAAAAAACACTTCTATTTCGTTTTTCTTTATCAAAAATCTTTTAAAAAGACTTAAAAAGTTGCCATAAAGCTTAAAAAGCATGCATAAATAAATACAGGAGTTTCGAAATGTTTATAGTACAAAATCTTTTCAAGCCTCGTTTTACACATTTAAAAAACTAGCTAAGTAGGCTCAAATATGTTTGGCTTTCTTATATTACAATGTATGTGGCAGGACAAATAGTATCATTATTTCAAAATAACATACATATATTAGTTGAGTTAACAAATTTCGAACACATTTCCATGAGATAAAATTACAACTGACACAGGCAAAAATGGATAAGAAGGAGGTAAAACTGTCCGCTGATGAGCGTCAGTTTTTTGTTGCAACTCGCATGAGTTTGCCACTGTTTATGCTCTCACGTATGTATAATATATTTATATATATATATTTTTAAAATATTTTTTTGAATATAACTATTTAGGTAATCGCTTGCGTGAGGATAATTTGGATAGTGTACAGAAGCAGTTCAAGCTAGCAGGAGGACATTATAATGCATACTGTCAGCAAGGTAAATATTAGTAAAAAAAAAATAAAAAATAAATTTTAATTAAATATATAAATTGAAAATAATTGAAATATTTATATATACATTTTATATTATATTATATTCATTATTTTATATTACATAAAGCTTTAAATTAAATTAAAATTAAATATTATTATCTTTATATTATATAAATTTAATATTTTATATATTACATAATTTTAAATGAAATTAAAATAAAATATATAAATATTTATATTTTTATTATTATATTATAAAAATCACACTTATTTATATTGCACAGAAAATCGCCGAGAGGAATTCAGTGCCGCCACTTATAATCATTATAGACATGTGACGGGCTTTGAGAAGACGCCCGCTACTCCATATCCACCGAAGCGTCCGTTGCGCTGCAATAGGGAGATGACCACCTGGCGTGGCTATCAGCATGCACCGAATCGCTATGGCGTGCTGCCCGAACCCTATAAGAGTAAGATGGGCTCCAAGGGCTCTGTGTTTGCCAAAATGCACGTGAATAAAAGTCGCTTGAGCATCAAGCCGCCGCCGCCGAAATTCTACGAAGTGCCCTCGGAAATCGAACGCTTCTTTAGGCCAGAGAACAAGCAAAAGGGCATCTTTCTAACAAGTAAGAGCGCACACGGAGAGGTGTGAGCATGATGCTCTCTTAACTCGATCTTCTCTTAATCTGCCAGATGCACGTGAACGCCGTCCCTCGTCACGCCTCATGGTATCCGATCCGACCATGTGCTGGCGCAATCCGAACGATCCGGGTCCCTGTGAGACCTATTACAATCGCTTTGAGATACAATCGATCGTGTCGCCCAAGATCAAAGAGAAACCCGACAATCCTCACCTATTTCTGCCCCATTCCTGTGTGCCAACCAAGCGCAGCAGAACTCTGCGGCCACATATCAGTTTCGAGCCATGCCCTGGACGCTATGAGATACGCTATCCGAATGTGTGCGCCTGTGAGCGTGGCAAGAAATCCGTGCCACGACTGACCATTCACATTGAGACACAGAAGCGTTACAAGTTCCGACGCTTGCCCTACGTCAAGATCAGTTCCCGCAAATATTGTGAGCCCGACTGGCGTCATGTCATTGGCAATGGGCATAAGCATGTCTTCATAATGGGCAAACGTGATTTGCCCAAGCCGCGCATGAGGAAGGCGGAGAAGAAGACCGGCAAGAAGGATGAGAAGCAGCTGAAGATGTTTGCCGATGGCAAGTATCTCAATATGCTAGTGAATCCAAGGCATTATCCGATATCAATACGCCCATTTTCCGTGCCGCCGTATGTGCCACGCATTGTCTACAACTGCATTGCCAAGCGGGTGATACGCAAACAGTTGCGTAATAATAAGAAAATCGCCTTCATGAGCGGCCAGGAGCGCTGGAAGGATGGTGTGCGCGTGCTACAGATGACCCAGCGTCAGTTGGAGGAGCTGAAGGCACGACTGCCGGAGGATCGTCGCCTCGAGGATCATCCGATCAATTTGCGTGCCTCGCGTATGGTCAGTCGCCTGTTCGATGTGCCCGAACGCATGCGAGCAACGTATATACCAAAGCTGCGCAAGAGACTCTTCAAATTTCTACCCATACCGGGTGCTCGAGTGCTGGTCACCGATAGCGATATACGTCCGTATCTGCCATTCGATCGCGATAATCCGACGGGCATGTATAATGTGAAAATCGATGAGACGAAATTCTTTCGGGATTCGGTTCTGCTGGAGATGGAGCAGCAACGTCTGGGTATTGTCAAGCCTGCTGAGGAAGCTGAGGATAAGTCAGGAGAGGGTTCTATGAGTGGTGTCAGCATGACAGCTTCTATCGGCAGCAAGACATCGAATCAGAGTACGAATTTAAACAACCAAGTGGAAGCCAAACCGGATGAGTAAGGTGTGCTACGGCGTACACAGAGATCGCGCATGAGCATCACGTTTACATAGTTCCATGATTTATGTGCTCATGCTTCAGTAAATTTTAAAGCTAGCACAAAACTGTCTGTGCCGTCGTTCACTTGCGACTCCTGCTGCCCGTTGCCATAAAGCAGCAAAATGTAACTTTTGACCATAAAATAAATAACTTTTCAGTTGTCCGTCGCCCAAGCTTGGTTTCCGTCTGCATATATGAGAGAGAGAGAGAGTGTGTGTGTGTGTGTGTGTGTGTGTGTGTGTGTGTGGCCAAAAACCAGCAGAAAAGCCAGCACGAAATAATTAAGTTTTCCAACGTTTTGCGGAATCTGTGCCGGGTCCGGGATTTTGTAGTACGTACGGCTACGGTCTACGTGTGGCCCGCTACATGTGGCCATTAAAATTACGAGCATATCTCATATCTACTTGCTTAGATTGTAAAACATAATCTGTTATCAATTATTTTAGCTGCGTGCCTTTTTGGCCACGGCCGTGGTAGGCGTGCCCTTCGGCCCTACGGCCATCGTGCAGTCCGGAGAAAACTTGCAAAAGCGCTCACGTTGCATTTGCCAAAGCAAAAAGAAAACTTTTCGCACACTATTTATGACTTAGTTAAAATTTTGGCATGTAAGCAATTTCATTTGCTCTGCGCCTTAGCATCTGGGCTCATAAAAATGGCCATACTAATCGATTTTCGACTCTTTGTCCGTTGCGTGAATGTGAATCAATGAGTGCATGAGTGTGTGGGTGTACGAGTGTGCGTCAATGAACAAGTAAAGCGAGTGCAGAAGTTAATTGAGTTTTGTGAGCCAAAGGCACTGATAGGCAGAAGCAAAGTAAGCAGAAAGTAACTAAATAAAACTTTAGTTAAACGGAATTGGGAATAAGACTCGAAGTACTTATGTGAGTATAGAAAAAGAGCTGGGCTAAGTTTCAAATATATTATGTGCAAGTAGTAGAAAATGTGACTAAATCCATCATTTTGCAGGTGAATTATATGCAGTCTAGGTATTCCAATATCTCTAAAATATCAGAAGCAAAATTATAAAGAAAATATAATTTATAGAAAAATCTATTTTGAAACTTAAAGCAAATAAATATTTAAAAAAATTGAAATATTTTATGTTTATTTGAATTTTATTTATTATAATTTGCTGAAAATTTTATATTAATTTGAAATAAATTTTAAAAAAATGTAAAAATGTAATTTAATGCATTTAAAATGTTAAAATTAAAAGTTAACTTAAAAAATGTAAGCGAATAATTTAATGTACTTAAAATAAGTTAAATTTTAAATATATTTATAAAATATTTAAGTGCAATTTAATGCATTTAAAATATTAATTAAAATATTATTTTTAAAATATAAAAGTGTAATTTAATGCATTTAAAATATTATTTAATATATGAAATACATTTTTTTAAATGTAGAAAAGTAATCTAATTTATTTAAAAATATAATCATTTTTTGTTTAAAATTGTGGTGTTTATCTGGCAACTAACAAATAATTATTTAAATATACAAAATTTACTTTAAACATATTCATAATATTAAAAGCGTAATTTAGCGTAAGTTTAATTGGTAATTTAATAAAAATAATATATATTTAAAAATTGAATTTAAAATTTATTTACCAACTTTCAAGAAAATAAGAATTGTTTAATTGTTTTTAAATATAATTCCAAATTTATTTGCTTATCTAAAGAAACTAACAAATTAACAAAAAAAAAAAAAAAAATAAAAATAAAAATAAAAATAAAAAAAAAGATAAATAATCAAATAAATAAAATAAAAAAATAATTATTTTTTAAGAAATTAAAAATGGTTAAATAAATTAATTCAAAATTTATTTGTTAATTTAAAGAGAATAAAAATTATCAAAAAATATTCGTATTTGTCTTCTTATTTAAACAAAATTAAAATTGTTTAATAATTTAATTCAAAATTTATTTGTCAATTTAGAGTGAATAACAATTATCAAAAAAATATTCGTATTTGTCTTCTTATTAAAAAAAAAAAAATAAATAAATACAAAAAATTGTTTAATAATTTAATTATACATTTATTTCTTATATAGAGCAAATAAAAATTATCAAAAAATATTCGTATTTGTCTTATTTAAAGAAAATAAAAATGAATATTTTGATTATAAATTTATTTGTTAATTATATATTATTAAAATTGTAAAAAAAAATATTCGTCATTCATTTGTTCATTCAAAGTAAATACAAAGTATTGAGAAAAATAATTTTGATATCAAAAGAAAATAAAAATATTAAAATAATATAAAAAATATATAAAAATTCTAAATTTATGAAAGCTGGTTGCAGAATTAATAAGAATTTTGTGACAGCAATCGTTATTTAATTAATCAGTTCATAATTCTTAATCAGCTACTATATAGTATTAGAAATTAAGATAATTTCTTTAATATTTGTGATTGATACTTATTAAAAAGATCAATTGAACTTATGTTTCATAATACTTTCCCTGTTCGCTCTGATTATAATCAAAATTTCAATTTGAAAAGTCAAATAGCCAATTGAAATGTAATTTGTTGGCGAAATTCAAAGAGCTGGCTTTTACTACTACATGCAAAGTTTTCTCTCTGTCTCTCTCACTCTCTCTCGCTCTTCTTTTGTGCCCTATGAAAGTAGTTGTAGAAAAGGTTCAAGCCATGGCAACACGGGCAGCACACGTTGCTTTTGTTGTCTGTGGCTGTGTGTGTGTGTGTGTGTGGAAAACAAAAACGTAACGTAACGCAACGTAACGTGTAGCAAGCTGAATACAAAGCTCCCATTCAATGCATTTTGTTTACCAGCTGCTGGCAGCTGATTAACAGTGACAGGAACGCCCCAACATGTTCTGACTGCAACTTTTCCCAAAGAAAATTATTATGGTTAATGTTGTGCGGCATTGTTGTTGCTGTAGCTGCTGCTGTTGCAGACGTTGGCAGTGCAAATATTTTACACGCCACAAACACAATCACAAAGCCCAAGCCAAAGTGCACAAGTAAAAGTAAATTATAAGCAAAAGGCAACAATGCGACGCAATGTTGAAATGCAGCTGATTGTGCGCGAAAAGTTGGATTTTTTTTTTCCACGTATTTCTTCTTGTTCTGCCTCTTCACTTTTCTTTTTGTGTGGCGCGGCAGAATCACGGAGAATTGTGGAGAATAGGAGCGAGGACAAGCCAACAGGCAAGCAGCCGAACGGAAAGACAGTGCACGCTTTTCGGTTAACATGAGTTATTATTGCAAAGTGGGCGGCGAGCCAAGCAGCCAAACAGTCAGCCAGTCAGCCAGTCAGCCAGCCAGCCAACGTCTTGGCAACTGGTTCAAGATGAAGCCATTGTGGCAAACGGACTGGGCTGGCGTTGCCTTCTGTCCTCCCACCGAGTGAAACTTATACGCGAGCGCGTGCGCCATCGTCCTTGCCCAGGCCAGAGCTGATGCTAGATATGGCATTACATTTGGCACACGCTTCGAGGGGAACTTTTACTGCATCATGATGAGCTGATTAAAGATTTCCAGCTGAGATCCTATTTTAATAAATTGTGCAGTAAAAAATTTATAAAAAAAAAATATATATATAAAACTTCTTATTGCATTGCGTTTTGTATTTGTATTCGGCTCGCAGGTACAGTTGTGTCTGTTGCTTAAAAAAAATATTGATAACTGAACTAAATTAGAGTTTGAAATATTCTAGTCAAATAAATGCTTATTAAAGCAATTTGAAATCATTTTTTATTAAAATTTTTGTTAAATATTTACATAACTAAAATATTTTGGATATTTTTAGAAAACTAGATTTAAAAAAAAAAGTAAATAAATAAATTTAACTTTATTTATACATATATCAAAAAATATATTGTAAATCTTAGTGTTATAAATTTATATTCAGTTACATTAGTTTTTTAATTAATTTATATATATTTTTTTGTATTTTATTAATTCATTTAATATTAAACATTTAAACATATTAATTTAAACATTTTGCGCCTTATTATTAATGTAAATTTTTGGTAATTATTATAATTTTGTATATTTTTTATTGGAGCTTATTTTGATTTTGTTAAATTTCATATATTTATCATATGATTATTATTATATTATTTTATTTTACAATTTCAGCAAATATTGGTTTAGATAAATGTATTATTAATAATAATTGGAATATACATTTTTTATGATTATTTATTAAACACATATTTTTTAAAATTTTAAATAAATAATTTTCAAACAATATCTTTTTAAAACCAATTTTACTTTTGCTTAGAAAAATGCTTATTAATTTAAAATTATTATTATTATCTTAAGCTTGACTCTAGTTTTGTCAACACATTAATTAAAATAAAATAAAGAAATAAAATAAATTAATACCCCTTTGACTATGTCTTAACATCAATTGCGCATGCCCATTTCTTTGTCTAGGGTATTTGAAAAACGTTATCGCATTGTTTGCATTTGCCATATAGCATAGCTTTGTGCGTCGACAAAACAAATGAGCCGTGGCGCTGGCACAGCGTGCTGCGTTGACTGCAGTCTATGAAAGTTGGCTTTGCCACAGACTGTAGCCATTGTTAGACGTTTTTCTTTCCGAGATTTCATTCTATTTGGGTCATGGGGTCGTGGCGTGTGCAAATTGCAAACAGCAGCAGCAGCAGCAGCAGCAGCAGCAGTAGCTTTTGCTGTGCGTGAGTCGTCGTGAGTCGCACTCCCGACATGTCGACTCAACATTTTCAAATAATTTCTGATTAAGCTCGGGCACCAACTGACGCCCCCGCCGGCACCGTTGGCTGCGTTTGTCCGCCATGCCGCCATGCCGCCATGCTGTGTGACAAACGCAGCGGGCGCAAAGGCAGCTCCGGCAACACGCTGACATATTGCGGCGCATAATTTACCGTTGCTTATGCTTTTTTCGCCGAGTGCAACTAATTTTTGTTTGTTGCAAGCAAAAGCCACAAAGATTTATGCTTGAGAAATTATGCTTTAAAACTTGAGCGTATGTCTTTGCTGCATTTGTTGCAATTGCAGCTGTCGCTCGTTGTTGCTGTTGCTGTTGCTGCTGCAGCTGCATTCGCTTAAGTAATTTAATATACTTTAATGCCAGCTTGCACTCCCTGCTCTTTGTCTTTCAAGCATACACACACACAAGCACACACATGCATACATAATGCATATTAGTGTATGCGCATATAAAAGACGTGTATTATATGAGCGGGGGTATTGTAGCAGCAGAGGCAGTGGCAGTGGCAGTGGCAGCGGCAGCGGCAACAACGAGCAGCGAAATGTTCATAAAAATGTAAATGTTCTAAATGGCATGAGAAAAAGGGACAGTAAGTGAGAAATCATAATAAAAGCGTGTGTAAGGCAACGAGAAAAGAGCGTTGAACCAGAATATAACACCCAAAGCTTCCAAATTGCGTTTGTTTGTGTGTGTGCGAGTAGAGAGTGTAGAATGTGCATGTGTATGCGTGTGTGTTTGTGTGTGTGTTAACTCGTAAGTTTTTGCGCTGACATTTTAAGTGCATCTTTGTGAATTATTTAAACAAAGAATAATTACACAAGGCATAATAAACTGTATGCGATAGAGTGCATAAATATGTCTACTTCAAATAACGTTCACGATGCAAGTGCTGTGCTCTCGCTCACTCACAGTTTTTCTCCTCTCACTATCTCTCTCTCTGCAAGCAGTACCACATTTTCATTAATATTTAAAGCATTTGCAGAAATGTAGTGCACTTTAGCTACCATTTTTTGCATTATCTTATAGTCCAATATATAAAAACATTTAACAAAATTTAAAAAAAATATAAATTAAATATGTAAATAAAATCAAGACAGTATATTCTAAACCAATTTAATGTCAGCAAATCATTATACATACATACATACATACATATATAGAACAGAGAGCCAAAGAATACACGACGCTCAAGCAGCACTTCTCATCATTTCTTAATATTTGCATATAAGTGCCTTTCAGTCACACTTTAAGAACAAATTCAGAGAGCAACCTTCTGCATCGTTTCTTTAACAAGTTCGTTCGCGATCGGCTCGCTAACATCTGTTTTCGTTTAGTTTCGCTCTCATTGTTTCCCGATGCTCTCGTTGAGTTAACAAATGAAGCAAAAAGTTTCGTGTGTGTTTGTAGTGTATGTGAGAGCTGTACTGAGTGAACACATATACATACATACATGTATAACGTGGTTACATGTGAATGTGATTGTGAAGATGGCTTGCATAGGCTCTTTGCAGTTCTGCTCACACTTACTGAGCTTCATTCTGCGAGCATCGGTCGGTTCAATGCAAAACGAACAGCAACGAATGCTCTGAATGAGAGCGAATGAGTCTGATTGTCTTCGATTAATCTAATGTATAGAGCGTTAAAATTATGTATGTATGCGTAAGCTACGAATGTCAACTTTGTAAATGCAAGCGTATTGGCTGAGAGTGCATTCGTTCTTTGAGCATGACAAAAAGTGTGTGACCAATCGCAATGTCTTTGAAATTGGCCATTGCTGCTCTTAAATTTATGTTCTGATCGTGAGCTCAAAAAATAATGCTTTGCAAATTCAGCAACATATACATACATATGTATATTTCTCGAAAATTCTGTAAAGCCATACAAATACTATATAATACTAATTTAAAATATAAAGTATTAAGTCTCAGACAAATGTATAATTTGAATTAAATTTCAGAGTTTGTTATCAGCTTACATTGATTTTCTCATTATGAATTAAATATTTAAATAAATATAAATAAAGGAGTTTTTATTATTTAATTTAATTTCAGTTATTTTTGCATTTAATTTAATTACATTCTAAAAATTCCAGCTTCATTCATTAATTTGGACTTTACGTTGTTTTTGTTTACATCCTTTAAGGCTTAATCAACAAGTTACATTTCTTTTTTATATATAGACTAGCTACCTAGCTCTTATATTATATATAAATTCCACTCAGCGAAGCAAAAACAAAGACATAAACCAAACATGAGGCAATGCAAATGGCTCTAGCTCTGCTCAGTTTAGCTCAGCTTAGCCCAACCCAAGCTCCATGTTTGTCCCGACTTGTTTTGAGGGAACTGAAGCTGGTGTTGGTGGTGCTGTTGGCCAGCACAGAGCTACTTGACGGCTTTCGCACACTTTCCGCTTTGTTATTATGCGTATTATGCAAACCACGCCCACCATTCTTACACTCCCACTGCTCGGAATGCCACTTACATTTTACTTTACGCGCTTTTGCCGCGTATTTTTATAGCCATTTGGTTGGCAAGAGCACAGCAAAAAAACCGAAGAGAAAAAATAATGTAGACAGCACTCAGTTGGTGAAAAAAAAGAAGGGCAAAGAGAAAAAAAAACATTGCAAAATATAGAGCGGCTCTAGGCGACTTAAAACTACGCTACAGATTTTGGTATTAGCCAGATTGTCGCTAATGCTGTTGTTTCCAGCATTATGGTTGTGCACACATATAAAGTAAACTATATATCCATAAAAATATATTTTAGAATATGTAAAAAGAGCGCAAAATATGTGAGCATATTTGCATGCACTACAAATGATTTACTTTAAATAAAATTTCTGTGAATTTATTTTTATAAACAAAAAATAAAGTTTTATCAATAAATAATATTTTATTTTTAACACTATTTTTTTTTTTTATATAAAAAATGTTAAGTTATGCAAAGACTTAAAAATGAATATGAATAGAATTTCTTTATTTTTATTAAAATTAATTTATCCATCAAATTATTATTATAAAAAAAATGTTAAATTATGCACAGGCTTCAAAATTAATATACTTAATATTTATTTTTTTTTAATTTTATTTTTTTTTATTAAAGTTCATTAAAAAAAAATGATTTTTTATTAATAGTATATGCTTCGTTTATTTAAAATATTTTTAAAACTTTTTTTTTATAATATTAAATTATATTTATTAATAATTATTTTATTTATTTATTTATATTTATTAATAAATATGTTATTTTTTATTTTAAAATTCATTTATTTTAAAATGTATTTTTTCTTTTTCTTAATCTGTTTCTAGCTCAAAATAATGGAGCTAATTAAATTAATTAAATTAATACATCAATACAATAAACATAAAAAACAATTTGAATTTGAATTTGCATATAAAATTAATTTTTAAATAATTCCAAAATATATTATGAAGTCATTCTAAGAACGTTGACGCGTCAGGCATTTCCATTTGCAATTTGCATATACCCATTTTTCTGTTCGGCTATTTCTTCGTTTACAGGGTATGTGTAAGGTAAATGGCAGAGCGGCAAAGGAATGTGAATATATGTATGTGAGCTGGCGCTTGCTAGTATATGCATGTTGAAAAGCACTAAAAAGTATTATCTAAATGATAATTTGTTGCTGCTTGTCTGTTTGTTGAGTAATGTAATTTTATGTACAGCAATGGGAGCTGTCATGCATAAACCATTGGAGACAAAGGCTCGAGCTGCCACAGACACACTTTCGACCCTCTCCCCCTCTCTCTCTCTCTCCCGCACTCTCTATCTGTCTTGTCTGTGCTCATGTGTGATATAGAAGGAGTGGAATAACTTACTCCCACTACTGCATGCATTATGTGCGTAAAGCATATTTCCGTTTCCTGTTGCTGGCCGAGTCACAAAGGCTGAAATTTCGCTGCTTGCCACAAAATGAAACAAAAGCAACTTTGTTCTCAGGCATTTTACTAAGAACAAATTTGTTCGTTTCGTTTTGTTTTGTTTTTTTTTTTTATAGTTTTTCAACTATTTAGATGAAGTTGCGCAAAGACAATTCAATTCACGTTCAAGAACTTTACGAAAATTGCGAAACATTCAAAGATTAGCTCCGGCCCGTTTACCTGTGCAGATCCTCAAATCAATTGCACAACTTTGAACAAATGCAATGCAATTAAATGCGACAAAGTTCAAAATTGAATTGGTACTGAAATCGACGGACTTGTACCAAACTCCATTGGCCAAATATATAAAACGCACGACAAGCATCGGACAGAAGTCAAACGATTGAGAGAAAGAGAGCATAAGAGATGGGCAGGACAGGACAGGACAGGATGCGACAGGACAGGCTAGGGTACTGCTGAAAGAGGACTGAAATTCAATTCAGTTGCGCTCGATTGCGTTGCATTTCAATATAAATATTTATTTTATTTATATAGTAATACACACACACACACACACACACACACTCACACAAATGGACTGGGCGACAAGTTGCAGCTGACAGTAAAAGATGTTGTGGAACCCATTTGTTTTAGTCAATGGCAGTGCACAGCACAAAGTCACTCCACAGTTCACTTGAGTTCAGTTTCGACCAGTTCGGAATGCTGCATTAGAATTCAATTTTCAAACTGATTTCGTATCGCTCGCTCTCTCAGTATACGTGTGTGTGTGTGTGTGTGTAGACACGACTTTGCTTGAATGCCATGCCATAACTTTGGCTTAGCTCCGGCCCCAGCTCTGAGCTGCTAAACTTGTCAGTGAGTCGAGAGCATCAGTTGCGCAAAGCAAATTGCGTGTGGCGTCCTCTCTCCTCTCTACTTTTATTTTTGGCATGTAAGTAGTGAACGTTGTTCACTGGCTGTTGAGTCAATCAACACTGAAACAACTGAAAATCGTTTTCTAAATGCAATCAATAGACTGTGCACTTAACCAGCTAATAGCCACAAGCTAGCAAACTTCAGCAATATTTGTAATTTGAATGCATTTTGTCGGGCAAAAAAAAAGTCAAATAAATTAATAAAAAATTACTTTAAAAAATTATCAAATGATTTAATGATTTTTTTTTATTTATAGAATATAAAATTTAAAAAAAAAATAAATGAATTTGTAGATTTGTAGATTTATTGAATAAAAATAAAATAAAATAAATAACGAATTTTTTTGATTTTTTTTATTTATTGAATATAAAATTAAAAAAAAAAAAATAAATGAATTTGTAGATTTGTAGATTTATTGAATAAAAATAAAATAAAATAAATAACGAATTTAAATTCGCTAATAATAATAAAAAAACAAAATTATAAATATATATATATATATATATATATATATATATATATATATTTGTTGTAAATGTATATTCTCTTTAAATTTAATTATACATAAATGTAGTATTACAAATTATCCTTATTTATTTATTTATTTTTATAAATTGTATTAAAATTTTTAATTTTATTAAACTAAAAAAAAATCGGTTTACAATTTTTAATAAATTCAATACAAATTTGAAATATAATAATTTAGGCATTTTTTTTTAAATTTCAGCATTATATTATAATAATATTATTATTAATAAAAATATATTATTATTAATATAAATATGTTATTATTAATAAAGAAATGTGTCAAAAAATTAATTTTATTAAACTAATAAATGTGGTTAAAAGTTTTTAATAAATTCGTTAAAAATATGATTTAAAACAATCAAACCTTATTTTTTATTTTTTTATTTTATTTATTTATTATTTTTTTTTTTTTTTTTGTATTTCAGCAATATTTTAGAAATTAAGAAATGTAATTATGATTTTTATGTTTATGATATTAGTATTTAAGAAATGTTTAAAAAATTAATTTGAATTTTACACTGTATTAATATTTATAAATTAATTTATATTATATTTTATATATTATTAATTTAATTTTGTATATCTTTAAAACTTTAGTTATATATGAATTTGTAAATATTACATTTTTACTTTTTATTTCGTGTTTTTTTGCTTGTTTTTCAGTTAAATATTTAAGCCACAATAAAAATCTTTTTACATTTAGTTAGAATATAAAACTATAGACAAGAGCTAATAGAATTTTGCATTTGGTTGCTAATTATTTGCATATTTCTTTGCGTGCTGCGTGCGACGTGAGTTGCTGTTGTTGTTGAGAGGATGAGGCAGGCGAGAGCTGTTTGAGCAGTGGCAGGAGTTGGAGCAGCAGCAGCAGCAGAAGCAGCAGCAGCAGCAATAACAGGTGCGGCAGTAGGACCTGGAGCTGTCGCTAATTTGAAAGCTTTTTGCGGAAGACAAATGCAAATGTCAGAGATGTGCGCAGCCCGATGGCAACTTTTTCATTTTGCGTTCGGCTTGGCTTCCAGTTGTCATTTTACGTTGTGCAAATGTCAAACTTATCGACGCTAAGCCACGTGCCCGGACAAGCAGACAGCACTGAGCACACTCACAGATGCACACACGCACACACACAGGCACACAGTTGCTGCAGTAGGTGTGCATTGTGTGGCCAGAAGGATGTCTCCGCACAGCTTCCTTTGCTGCGTTGAGCGCTGCGTTGTGTGGCACGCCGATGTTGCACGTTCAAATTAACTTTAATGAACTCAGTTTAGTTGCAAATGAGTTACAAAACTCGAAAACACATCGAGACGTGTTTAGTGCGCAACGAGCAGCAGCCTCCTCCTGCTTCTCCTCATGCGTGTTGCAACTCTGCGTGGCAGTCCTGTTCGGCTTTACGTATTTGTTTGCACTGCCAACTCCGTCTGCCTTAATCAGTTGTTTTTTAATCCATTTGTAACTTGCTCGCCGTACAATGAAAATCCAAGTGGATTCCAAGGCACAGGCATAAAAAGTATTTTAGTGCACGCATCTTTGAGTTCATTTAAAATTAGTTAGACAATAATAAGAAATATATTGAATTGAAGTAGGTCATATGATGATGAGATTGTCACTCCAATCCAGTTGCTTATAGGTAGATTTTTATTTATTTTTCATATTTTTTAATATGTTCATATACAAATATTTTAATATTTTATTCATAAATCAAATCTGCTGAATATTATTTATTTTTTAATTCAATATATTATATTAAAAATTTATTCAATATTATTTGTATTGTGAATTTATAAGATATATATAATATATATAAGATTTATTATTTTTTATTATTTTATTTATAAGATTTATTAATTTATAAGATTTTTTTTGATTTAATAACATTTATTGTTATTGAGAATCAAAGGTGAAACAAAGCAAATGAGGAAAATTGAAAATCTTATGTATATACATAACTCAGGTATATTTTATTTTTTAATGTATTTATTATATAGTAATTATGAGTAAGAAGAGCGTTTACATCGCTCATTGAATACATTCTCACTTCTGCATTGAGCTCCAATTACAAGTCGTTGGCAATAGAGATTATTAATATTAAGTAAAGGAAATATTTATTAGTAAAAAAAAAAAATTTAATAATAGTTATAATAATATACAGTTTATCATTCGTTTTTTCAGCTTTTGAAAGTCTTAAAAATTCATTAAAATATTTAATATAAATAAAATTAGTTGGAAATAATTTTAATATACATAAATATATATTAACTTATAGTATACTCTTTCCCTTGTAATTATTTTATATTTTTGTATTGAATCATTATTTTTTAAAAGTATACTTTTTCCTTTGTAATTATTTTTTATTTTATATTTTTATTTTTTATAAAATTAGAGCATAAAAAATCCATATCCAAATAATACATAGTGCCTGCTAAAATAATTGCTTCACATTTTATAGCTCAGCTCAATATTATTTTTTCTAATATATTTTTCTATACAATTCATTACGAATTTTGCAAAATTAAATTTCTGTGCCTTGGGTTATGCAAAAAAAAAGTAAATAAAAATTTAAATTAAATGCTGTAAAGTTTATTTTTTTCTCTTTTTGCGAATCCCGTCAAAAGTCGAATTTTGTGTTTGTGACAGTTGGAAGATTGCAAAAATTTTCATGTTTGGGCGCTCGCTGAAAAACTTTGCAGCTGAAGTTCACAACAACAAAATATAGAAAAGAAATATGCCAAATATCTGTTTAGCCTGTCTATGTGCCACGCCCACACGCGCCCATGTTACGTAAAAATGTGCTAATGCTTGGCGTAGACTAAGCCAAGGCTGCTTTTTAAGGAGCTAAAGAGTCTCCTTGTTGTTGTTGTTGTTGTAGCTATAGGCCTTGGCAATTTGGTGTTTTTTTTGTTGTTTGTTATTCTGACAGTTATGCTTATTTATAGGCGTGTTATTTTGCAGACACTCCGAAGGGCTGCCAACGCCCACGGCATTCTGTTGGCAACGCCAATTTATTGGCTTGTTGTGTGCCGATTAGCTAAATATTTAGATTATGTATTCGTATCGCAAGCCATTTCAAAGGCTTAGACGCGTCTCTAAATTCGATAATTGCGTCTGTCAATTGCAGTTTAGCAGAATTTGGCTGCGGTTCATTGAACTGCCGCTGCTGCGGCGTCACGGGCGATTGGCCAAAATAAAGAAACGCTGTGAAAGCCAAAATAAATTGAAATAACACCGTAGCTAACTGCGTATATTTGGCCAAAAGTGTGCGAGCTGCCAACGAAACAGGGGGAAAAACCGTGTGAAAACCGCAGCGACAGCCGTGTCTGCATTGTTGACTGAAAAATTGACTAAATGACTAAATGACTGAATGACTAAATGCCTGAATGGCTAAATGACTGACATACATAAATGGTTGCTGCAGCCTTCTGCTGTCTCTGTTGCGGTTTTTGTGGCCAACTTCCCGTGCACGTCCATTGATTCATGCCAATAATAAACAAGCCGCCGTGGCAGCCACTACAATTATTCCACAGCCAGAAAGTATGTCATCAAATTTAATAAGAAACCTCATATTATAAATTCCATTTAATGTGGGTAATTAGGGCTGATAGCTTTTTGATTGTGCTGCATGAATGAATTGCATTTCTATGGCATGCATACTACATTTGATTAGGCAGATGAATTCCTTCTGTCTGACTATAAGAGCCGAAGCGAATTGATATGAATGCTTGCATGTAATGGTAAATATATTTGTAAATCATCATCATCATTGAATCATCTAATAAGAGCAGATCTGTTTGCTCTTCTTTTTATTGCAATGCTTTCATTTCAGCTGCAGTGAGCACACACACACAAACTCAACTCTAAATTTCGCTCTTATATACATATATACATGTCGTATCGGTGTGATTGCTCGCTGTAGTAGTATTAAAGAGACACTGACAACTAGCACTAATCGAGCGAGTGACACTTAAAGCGAGAGAGAGAGAGATAACTATATTGGGAGAGCGCTAACTATAGCTGCTGCTGAACGTCGTGACGTCTCGGGTGTTGCTGAGTGTGAGCGAGAGAGCGATGCTCGAGAGTAGGCGATCAGAAATGCACAGTTTGACAGAAGAGCTGAAATAAGGCATTGGCTCAAAGGCTGTTGAGTAAGAAAGAGATGGAAGTGAGCGACCTCGACAGCTCGTTATTACGCGAAGCTGTAATGGAAGGCGAGAACAACAGTTTTAACGTTACGACATAAAGTGGTTTCGCTTAACGAACAAGATGCTGGCACGAATTGTGTTCGTTAAGCGAAACCACTTTTCTCATATAAATCAATGTTAGATGAATTATGCATTCCAGGTTGATAAATAATACACAAATTACATGCTTCAATTTGTTATTGAAGGAAAATTATAGAAAACGAGAGAATTACAGAAAATATTAAGAAAAGTCAACTTTTTGTAGAGTTTAACTTCTTTTTTATTTATTTATTTTATTTTTTGTAAGTTCTTGAGCTATAAGCTTCGCTTTCTGTTAAAATAAAAAAGCGTTTATGCATTTTTAGCACTTTAATTGATGCGTATTCACTATAATTACTAAAAATCAAGCGGTCGAACGCTGGAAAAAGTTGATTTTCCAGGAGAATTGCCCATATAGAGATATATATAAATAATGCTATCTATACTGTTAGAATTGAGAAGACAATTCGAGCAAGGCTCTAAGGGAAACGCAATTTGATGTTTACCTTAGTTAATAGTCTAGCCAATCTTAAGCTTATATTTATAGCAATAAATACATTTTGTGTTAATTGTTTAAAGTATTTAAATTATTTTAATCATAAATTATTGTAATCAACATTAACCTTCAGCCAGCCAGCTTAAGAATTAAGCTAAACACTTAAGTAGGTCAGTTAAAATACACATTCAACAATAATAATATTATTATTATCACATTTCCCCCAAAATCCGCTTATATAATTAACATAAATAAATTCACACCTTGCACAATGCATTTCATTACACATCAAAGCAAATATTTCAATATTTTCTTAAGGCATACAGAGAGAGATGATATATTCGAGCCAGTTAACCTTCAGTTGCGCCGCGTGGCAGGTTATGGGGCCAACGGCATCGAGTGAAATGAGTAAGTGCAAATAGTTATTGATAAGACGGCGGTGCTGAACTTGAAATATTGGCTGGAAATGTTTTGTATATCGGGCAAAGTTTGTTGACACGCAGATAAGGTGATTGATAAACGAAAAACTTGCGTCGCTCTATAAAAGTCATGAACATGATTTGCAGGCAGACACAATTTCCGCACATTTCACAATAGCAAGATGCATCTAGTCAGCGTGCTTTGGACTACTTTAATCATGGCTGCTGGTCGTAGTAGCCGTGCCACGCCTCTGTATGATGGTCGCATTGTGGGCGGCCAGGTGACGGATATACGCGATTTTCCCTACCAGGCCTCGATACAGCTGAATGGCCAGCATATTTGTGGCGGCGCCATTATCGGGGATTACTTCATACTGACTGCTGCACATTGCTTTGAGGAGCCGTGGACTGAGGTCGATTACAGTGTGCGCCTCGGTGCCACAGAGCATCAATCTGGCGGCGAGCTGCTCAGTCTGCGGCAGATTATACGACACGGAGCCTACAATAGCCAGACGCACGATAATGACCTTGCTCTGTTGCTGCTCAATGCGAAGCTTAACTATAGTGAGAGCCTGCAAGCCGTGAGCCTGGCCGGTGCTGGGGATAAACTTACGTCCGACACGCGACTCCATGTTAGCGGTTGGGGCTATCAGAGCGAGGGCGGCGAGGAGGGCGTGTCGCCGGTGCTGCGGTATGCGGATGTTGCGCATGTGGAGCCGGGCGTCTGTCGTCGCGCTTATAGCAAGGTGCTGCCAGTCACCCAACACATGCTATGCGCAGCTCGAGAGGGTCACGATAGTTGTCAAGGCGATTCGGGTGGTCCACTTGTTGGCTATGCGCCGGGCAGTGCTCAGGGCAAGCTCTATGGCATTGTCTCGTGGGGCTTGGGCTGTGCCCAGAAGGAATATCCGGGCGTCTATGCGAATGTGGCGGCCTTTAGGAATTGGATCGATGCTCAGGTGGGTGCTTGGGGCTGGAATAACCTCATCAAAGGCTGGAGTGAGCTGCAAAGAGTGAATGAGGTATAGAGAGCAGAGAAAAATGT
The DNA here is from genome assembly GCA_035045845.1 of Drosophila buzzatii. Taxonomy (NCBI): domain Eukaryota; kingdom Metazoa; phylum Arthropoda; class Insecta; order Diptera; family Drosophilidae; genus Drosophila; species Drosophila buzzatii. Next base: position 6,167,073 of record JAWNOS010000244.1, on the reverse strand, counting down.
TAAGCAAAAGTGTTGAAACTGCAGATCAATAGTAAAATAATTATTAATTAAAAATAAGGCCAAATATGTTGTTGTTTTTGTATGTAAAATATATTGCAATTTTTATAAATAATAATACAAATTAATAATATAAGAATTTATTAATAATAATATTAAATAATAATAAAAAAAATAAAAATAATAACTTAATTTATAAATAATAATACACAGAAAATAATAATAATTAAAATAATAATAATAAAAAAATTTAAAATAATCAGCATTTGTTAAAATTATTTTTTGTGGTATTTATAATTAATTATTATTATTTTTATTCACATGAGAAATAAAATTTACCCAATTACGTAATAAAAATAAAGCAAAATAATAAGAAACAGTTTTTTTTTTTTTTAATATTTGAAAGCTTTTGAAGTATATACAAATTATTATTTAAGAATATGTTTAATAAAATTTTAAATAAAAAATTCTAGTTGGTTCACTAAATATTAAATTAAATAAAAAGTGTTCATTTGTTAAATAATAAATATCACAACGTAGTCAGATCGCCTTGAGTATCATCAATTTAATCCGCCTTAATTCAGTAAGTAAGAGAGCGAAGGGAGATTTAAATCTGGGAGGGAGAGCACAAGAAGAGCAACATTCTTACACTCACTTACAACTACAGCTTGCAATGCTGCTCTTTCAGAAATGATTATATATTTCAATATAATATTTTACTGAATTAATAATCTGAAAATATAAAATAATATATTTTTTAGTATTGCACAAAAAACAATTTAATAATTTGAGCTGCTACATATTTTTTTTGAGTAATTGAAATTATTTTAGCAGAGCTTAAGTCTAATTAAATGTGCATATTATTTTAATAGGGTTTATGCTACATGAGAGCAAGCGACTGTGATTGACGTGCTCTCCGTCAACTGTATATGTATGATGCATACGAAGTTGAGCCATATAATTATGCTCGAATTACGAAAGCTGTTTTAGCTAGTAAAAGCCGAAGTGATGTGGGAACAAAAGAGCAGGCATATGGGAGCGCTAAGAGAGATAATGAAATAAATCTATTATTGTATTACTGCAGAATTTAAATTAAAATGATTGTAGTGCTTGATGGCTTGATACAACTAAATATTGTATGTAAATATATTATTTATTAACAATATCATTAATTAAGGTAATAATATATTACTAGAAAACAAATATTTATTTTTGAGAAAATAGATTAATGCAAACAATATCCAACAAGTATTTGAGGCTTAGTCATTAATAAAAAAAAATTAATAATAAAATAATAATAATTATAATAATTATTAATAAATAAATATTTAGTTATTAGCGAGTAGTTTAAAGAAAATTATTATTATTATAAAAAAATCATAATAACAATGAAATAACAACAAATTATTATTAAAATGTATTAGATATAAATAAATTTTGTTTATATATTTAAATATTTATTAAAAATAAAATATTGCAATTATAAATTAGCTGCACTCCGTTAAAATATGCAATTTAGTATATTTTCTAATTAAAAAAGAAAAATAAATAAATAAATAATAATAAAGCAATAATAAATTTTTATTAAAATTTATAAAATAGATTAAAATTTTTTTGATATATTAAAATTAATTAAAAATAAAATATAGCAAATTTAAATTAGCTGCACTCTTAGTTAAAATCTAAAAAATTTGTTATTATTTAATAAAAAACAAAAAAAAAAAACAAAATTAAATAAAAATTTATTAAATATATTCCATTATTTTTTAAAAATTATTAAAATTTACTAAAAAATGAAATAAAATATAGCAAATATAAATTAATAAAGGCTGCACTCCCAATTAAAATATCAAATTTTTTACTAAGTTTATTTATTATTTTTATTTTATTTTTTATTTATTTTTTTTCATTTTAGCAACAAATCATTTAGCTAGTTTTGTCATACGCTTCAGTAAATTGTTTAGATGCCTTCAACTGATCATCATGCAAAAAGTTGTTTGCATATTGTGCACTTAAATTTTAATTACAAAAATGCTTCAGCTACGTTTTCAACAATTAAGCAAGCGAGGCCATTAGGTCAGAGAGCTGGTAGCAGGACTTTGGCTCATAACTCAAAATGCAGCGAGAGCTGAGTGAGCAGAGAGAGAGAGAGAGAGAGAGAGAGAGAGAGAGAGAGAGAGCTACGAAACTAATTCAGATTCAATGAATATGTTAACATCTTGGCTGCCACAGAGTCTGGCAAATAAATCGTAGTCCACATGCAGGCGCAAATATCAAAATGCAAGGCTAGCACACACGCACACACACACACGCACACGAGCACTCACACATATTTATATACTTATGCAAAGTGTATTGTATTTCATTATGAGATAAAACAAGCTGCAGTACAACAGCAGCAGCAGCAACAACAAGAACTTATTAGTTTAGACAAAAATAAATTGCATAAATATTTAAGGCCAACAGGATGGCCAAAACGTGCCAGCATCTGGGCATATACCTTGCGGTCAGCAGCATCGGCAACGGCAACATCCACAAGGCCAACAAGTCACGGTCTGGGGCATGGGATCAGGCTGCAGTTAGCTTAGAGTCTGCTGTGATGCCAGTGCATTTCACAGATTTTAATTTGTTTTGCCGTTAAGCAAACTGTGTAAGTGTCTGGCCTGACGATAAGGCACACATCTTGCTAATTGTTTCATTTTGCCTGGCAGTCAGCAAACATTTCAGACCATATTTCATTTCGGCTGTATGCAGTTGCCAGCATTTGCGTATTTTCACAAATTTCAATTTGCTGCCGCCGTCGATGCTGCCTCTGCTGCCTCTGCTCCTGCTGCTGCTGCTGCTGTCTGTCCATCTGCACTCTGCTCTCTGTATGCTAATTGGAGAGCAGCAATTAATTAAACATGCCAGCTCAAAGAAGTTAATAAACCCAGCGACATTCAAAAGCAAATTGCGATTGCAACAAGACACCAAATGCTATATCAAATGTCAAAGTAAATTCTCTTCAATATGTGACTGCATTATGCACACACACACACACACCCACCCTCACACACACTCATACGCGCAGAGCCATAAACGATAAAAACAAGGAAATATGATATTTTCCAATATTGCATTTGTCAAGCATATCGTTTCGGGGGTTTTTTTTTTTTTTTTATCGCAGTTATTGCTAAAAATTCGCTACTTCAACATTTTTTATAGCCCGTCAGATTTTTGGCCAAAAATGTAAAGAGACCAGGCCAGCCCGGCATTGAATTTACATATATCATATTATTGTAGTCAATGGCTGTCAACACAATGAATAAACTAAACTAATTTTAAATTATTTTTATATTTTATATGAATATTCAGTTTACATTTGACATTTTTGCATACGATTCAAGCCAATGTCTGAGCCCCGAGGCTAATTCTGTTGAATTTGGCAGTTGACATCAGCGAATTCATTATTGCACTCGCACCTTGTGCTCGACAATTTTAAATTGAAAATTTTCTCAAACTTCTTATCAAATTTCTTTTTTTAAGATATAATTTTTCAATTTTGGGTGAGGTTTGCTTTGAAAATGTTTGGAGTATGAAGAATATACATATTTTATTTGTTATCCATTTAATTTTTTATTTCATTCTTAAAATTTAAAAAAAAATTGAAATATTTTCAGGCTATTCATTTTGTACATTACTAATGATTTTTTTTTAGTTTTTTTTAATTATAATACAAATTTTTTAAACTAATTTTTTAAGCTCCGCAAAATTAATTAAACTTAAAACTAAATTGCACATGATGTAGTATATCATTTGTAATGATATTTAAAATAAATATAAATAAATATAAATAAATATTAAACATAATATTTAGTAATAAATAAAATAGTATATACATGTAAATAATAAATATTCTGACATTTTGTTGACTCATGCACAATGTTCTCTAACCACTAATATCTCTGCTTCCCTAGTTTCTTTGACTTCATATAAGCTGTACGTTCTTTAAGAGTCTAAATGAAATTTTTAAAAGAGAAACACATCGCTATTAATAGCAACCTGCAGCCTGATTACTAATGTTCAAAGATTAACATGAGATAACAGAACAAAATATGAAGCAATAAGAAAACGTAAGCGAAGTAGTAAACCAGTCGAGAAGACACGACTACATTATACTCTTATATGGTGAATATATGAAGAGCATTATATGATACCTTGGCTTGCTACATATATAAAAGATGAGGTCAAGTCATTTGAGAACAAACTTATTTGTATTGAAGAAATTTGTGTGGGGGTGTTGATGGACTTGCCATACTCTCTCTCTCTCTCTCTCTCTCTTTTTTTTTTGCTACCTTAATAACAGCAAGTGGCAGTTTTTTCCTTAATATTGGTGTTTCAGCACCTGTAGAAGTCACAAGCAGCTACTCAACTTTTTGGTCCTTCGCATAGAAGAGTATATACGTTTCGTAAATCATTTATATTAGATTTTGCTGACTTTTATTTTATTTTCCGTCAATACTACATTTTACATATTATCACATCTTTAAATAAAGCAATTTACAACAAATTAAAGAGAACTTTTAATTTTTTATATTTTTTATATTTTTTATCTAATTTTTATCTGACATTCAGTTAAAGTTATTCATTACAAAAACTATCAAAAACTAGGGTATATGAAGAAAGCTGCTTAAAAATTAAACTGCCATCGAACGAACTTTGCAGTTAAAGTTGCATTTGTTTGCGAATAGAGTTGGGACAATCATATTGTCTGATCACTGAGCAATTGTAATAAAATTCAATACAAAAAGTAAGAGTAAGTCTTTAAATGTGAAATGCAATGAAAGACTCATGAAGCTGGAGTTTTTATTATAATGCAACGGAAGTTGTCTTTGTGTGTGCGTGTGTATATCTTGTTTTTTAGTCAGCACAGAGTTGAGCATATTGATTTCAAAATATTTTATATCATAAAACAAGAGTTAGAGTTTGCATTTTATTCAATGAATTATTTTTAAAAATAATAAAAATTTTGTAAAAAGAAATAAATAATAATAATTAATTATTTAAAAAATTATTATGATTATTAAAAAAAAAAAATGATATCATTGTATTTATTGTTTTAAAAATATATTTTAATTGTTTTAAAAATTATTATTATTATTATTATTATCATATTTTGTTTATTACAAATTAATTTGAATTATTTTAAAAATTATGATTATTATTTTTGTCCACTAAGATAACTTAAATTATTATTGTTATGTTTAAAAATAAATTTAAATTATTTTAAAAATTATTATTAATATTTTTAGAGAATAAAATGATTTAAATTTATTATTTTTTAAATTAATTTTAATTATTTGATGAGTTAATATTATTAGTATTTTTTGAGAATAAAATAATTTATATTTATCTACTCAATATTATTATTTTAAAATATAATTTTAATTATTTTAAAAATTATTATTATTTTTAAGTATAAATTAAATTATATTTATCTACTTCATATTATTATTTTAAAATATAATTTTAATTATTTTAATAATTAATATTTTTGAAGTATAAATTAATTTATATATTAATATTAATACAAACAAAATTTAAACAAAATTAATAATTTGGCTGAATATTTTTTTGTTGTTATTTTTTTGCTTTCATGTTTTTTATTAGTTGATAATAATATAATAACATTTCCATTTCCATTTTCATTCACATTACTTACATTACACATTTCATTACATTACACATAAATGCTGCGCAGCTACCGTCTTTAAGCTTAAGATAACAACATCTTGGTGATACTTTAAATATCAGGAAACTCTGTCGAGTGGTCACTGAAGTGTTGATATACCACTTGAAAATTGTATTTTATATTTGGCGTTTCTATTGCCAGCTTTACTTATTTATTTACTTTTTTTTTTTTTTTGTCATTTGCGTTGTCAGGCAGCAATATTTCGTGAATGGCACTTGAACAAATCTTCCTCTTCTATATATTTTTTCTTTTTGTTGCTGTTAAATATCCTTGAGATGCTTTGTGCTGCTTGTTACGCTGAATTTCATACATTTGTGCGATATTCGAGTGGAATCTTCGTGGCGTATATATTGCTATTATTGATTGACAACGAATTGGACAATGTAGAAAATATTATTACATTTATGCGATACGATTTCATAGTATAAAAGGCATAAAAAGTGTATATAATTTGTAAAGAGAGGAAAGATGAGGAAAGTGCTGAGCTGATTACGTTTGCATATGTGGGCGTGGCAAGCAGTGCGTTTATCTTTAAAGGGGCAAGGTCTGATATATTAAGAGATATTTGTTGTTTATTTATATCTATATATAAATATTTTTTTCATTAAACCAGCTCACAGCTTTTTTTAAGTAGAATTAAATAAAGAGATAAATTTTGTATTTTTCTTATCATATGAGCTTGAGCTAAAACAACAATTACTTGTATTCATGCTGCAATATTTTGTGTGTTTGTTGTACATGACGTATACGCAATATGCGTAAATATGTCGCACGGACTTGCGGGCCGCAAAATTGTTCCAGTTAATTGCGTGTAATTGAGAACGCTTTTAGGCAAGACGCGCCATAAAACACGCGTCTGGGCCAACCTCGGAGCATAAATCTTTGGCAGGCGGGAGTTAATTGCGGGGTGGCAACATCAATTACTCGCAAAAAAAAAAGAAAAAAAAAGAAAAGAGAAACGTAGCCGCAAACTCTTGACACATAAATTATGCAGTCATTTTTTGTTGTTGTCGCCGTTTCCATTTTTCGGCTGGCCCCTCGACAAACTACGAGTTTGACATGGCAGCCGCAGCACGCATACAATAAAATCAGAGAGACTTTATTTTAAAATGCGTGTTCATTATGCCATAACGGTGAGCGACCAGGCGAAGTCAACTCGAGTCGTGGCAGATTCATAGAGAGAGAGAGCGAGCGAGTGGAGTAAAAAGTGTTGCAAGGCACAAGAAAGTGTCAGCATTAAGGATGAAATTAATTACAAACGCTTACTTAAGTTAAATATTTGTGTATAGCCCTTGCTCAGCCCCACCTTTGCACACACTCACCCCACACTCTCTCCACACTCTCTCCACACTCTCTGCTTCGTGCCTTTGCCAGCAGAAATGTCAAGTTTTCATCGGCAACTTTTTTGACTGTTTGGCTGGGTGTTAGCGGGTCTTTCGACTCGGCTTCATTTTACATGCCCCACAGCGAGCTGTAGTAAGCCGCGGCACTTTGTCAGGTTTAAGACCAAGCGGAACTGCACAACTCACCCGAAAATAGAGTAAGTTTTCTGCTGCTTCTGCTGCTTGTTGTCCCAATTTTTTTTGTTCTCTTTGATTCTGTTTTGGTTTTTGTTGCTTAAAGCGCCACTTGAACATTTCATTTGTCATCCTTTTTGCCGTTGCCGTTGGCGTTGCAGCACGGTTACCTGGCAAATGCCACGCCCAGGCCCCTCTGCCGCCCGCACGCATATGTTGCGCCGTATTTTGACTGATTGCACAGGACAAGCAGAGCTGGCAATGCTGGCTGGCAACATTCACGATGGCCAGGCCAAGATGTTGCCAGAGCGTGGGTGCTGGATAGAGAATAATATGTATATATATATAGAATGTGGAGACGGCGCGCAGCGTCGGTTGACAAGGGAGCGCTAACGGTAACTGCTAACGGTAAAGTGTTGCAAATAGCTTTTTTGCGTTTTTGAATAATTTATAAGATGTGTTTACTCTTGAAACCAAGTGACTAAGTGTTGCCACGCTCGACAGCACCCACCGCCCGTTCTGGTCAGACTGCTGAATACTTCAGGCGCAGCGCTCGCTTCGCTGCCTGGCAAATGAAACACGATAATTTACTTAACTGCAATGTGGCGGTTGAACAGGCATACGACATCAGGCATAAGGCATCAGCCATCAGGCATAAGGCAGCACAAAGCTCCACCTCTTACCCACCTTGTGCAAACACAAAATGTCAAACTGCCCAATCCGAGTGGACAACAGATGCTGCAGAAGAAGTACTACATCTAAAGCTGGCTAAATATTTAAATATGCTCTGAATAATTTAAGGCATTAAGTTGCATAAAAAAAAACTTTCGACAAGTTGACAAAAAAGAAATTCCAAAGTAAATGAAATGCGAAGACAGAGAGAATAAGGTGCCACAGTTACTGCACTGATTTATTGTGATTTACGAATTAAAAGCATTTAAAGATGAGAAATATATAAAAAGAATAATGTTGCAAAATATTTACATAATTATATTTGTTAAATATGCATTTCTAAAATTTCAATTCATTTGTTGTAGTCTTTTAATATTTATCTTTATTATTTCATTTCAATTTTATTAAGAAATAAAAACTTGTATTAGTTGAACTGAATTCTCTTATTGAAAAACAGTTTTATGTTGGATTCATTTAATTAATTTAATAAAATATAAAGTTGATTCATTTAAATAATTTAGTAAAATAAAAATATATTATTAAAATTAAAAAAAAAAGAATACTAAAAAAAACCATCGTTTTCATTACGAAAAATAATTAAAATTGACGTATTTAATATTTTTTGTAATAAATTATACGATAAAAAAATAAAATATAAACGTCTTTTATTTTTGAAAAATTTATATATTTTTGTCTTCAACTTGTTTACCTGTTTTATTTATTACTTTTTTATTTATTTATTTTTTTTTTTTTTTAAATTTATTTTAACCACATTTATTACTTGCACTGATTTTCATTTTATGCATTATATTTAATGATTAGAATTATTTCCCAAATGAGTTTAGTAAATTATAACTTTTTGTAATAATTTAATTTGAAATGTATACTATTTTTTTAAAATAATTTTTTATTATTTTATTTATTTTTTATTTTATAATTTTTTAAATAATATTTAAAACCCATCAAAACTTTAAATACTTCAACTGTTTCTGGTTATGATAGTCATTTAAAGATTGAAATTATATATAAATTGAAATAATTATAAATAAATTGAATGAAATTATATATGATGGTATATCAAATTCAAATTTATTAATATTTTTTTAATATATATACAAAATCTTTTTTAATGATTACAAAATATAGAAATAAATGAAAAAATGTTTTTAATATGAATAAATTAAATATAAATAAAAAATTTTTTAATTTCTTAAATTAATTAATGATTACAAAATATAGAAATAAATGAAAAAATGTTTTTAATATAAATAAATAAAATATAAATAAAATTTTTTTTAATTTCTTAAATTTTTTTTTAATATTTAAATATTTATGCATCTTTTTCACTTTAAATATTTACTCTAAAGCATTTGCGTCACTTCAATGAAATCTTGCTGCGTTATCACATCATTCGCTAATGCCGCTGCTGTTGCTGCTGTGCTGCTGTTCGGGTTGCATGCAACATTGTCCGCCAACTAATTGTGCTCATTATCTGTTAAATGTTGGCAAATTTATGTAACGCACGCAGTTGAGCCACCAACTGATTTGATTACTCGTACGTGTTGCCACAGGCAAACGTAACTGGGGGGAGAGCGGAGTAGGCCGGTTGCGTACCTGCAGTTGTCTATAAAAGAGAGAGGAGAGTGGAGGCAGGAGAAAGGAGAAATAAAATAGCGCAACTCATAAAACATGTAAAATGCTAAAAAGCCAACATACAAAGCCAAAAAACTTGAATGCCACTTCGCTTCGCTTCGCACTTCCTCTTCCTGGTCTCTGTTTGGGCGACTCATTAAAAATTCGTTGAACGTTCCACTAAATGTTCATGTTTTGCATAAAAATTCAGTAAAAAGGACTTGGCCACCATGTGATGAGCTCCAGCGACTTTTCCATATTATATGGAATGAGTGGGTCTCAGCGTTTACATGTGTGTGCTGTACGAGTATATTCAATTGGTCGCGGACTGAAGCTGAGCCTTGTTACTGGGGCTAAAATGATAATTAGCTCGTCTACGCCTCCAGATGAAACGCAAATTCAATTTATTTACACATTGCACATATACTACTTATGCTTCCTTGAATTTTGATAGGCCTTTAATTTGTCTAACAGCACATTTGACACATGTTTAACATAATACATTTATTTTGAAAGTATTTTAAATTAAATAAAGAATACATTAAATAAAAAAATGTTTTAAAATATCAAACTTTTGTTTAAACATTAAATTCAATTTAAATAATTTAATTTTTTAATTTAAACTAGTTGCAAAATATAATAAGTAATTTATATTTATATAAATTCTTTAATAAATATTTCTTTTATATATTATTCATTTATTAACGTATTATATAAATATTTTTATTTAATAAATACAAAAAAATAAAAAAAATAATAAAAAAGTGTTTAAAATTGAATACAAATATATAACTTCTAAGTTATTATAAATTTAATTTAATTGAAGACGTTTTATATTATATTATAGAAATTAGTTGCAAAATATAAGAAATATTTTATTTCTCTTGAAACAACAATATATTGTTAAATATGTTTTGTAAATCTTTTATTTAAATAAATAAGAATAAACAAATAAAACTTTTTTTTTTTTTTTCAAGATATAGAACTTTGAATTAAATATTAAATTATACTTATTCAGTGTAAATTTATACAATAAAATTAATTGCAAAATATAATATATATTATATTTCTTTCCATTCTACAATATAATACTAAATATATTTTTTAAATACTTAAGTAAATATGAAGAAATTTTGTTTTTAGTTTAAATAAATATGAATGAAAGGAAAACTTTTTTTTCAAATATAAAAATAAACAAATATATATAATATTCCCATATTTTATTTCTTTTGAAACTAAATTTTTAATGCTTCTATTCTTAGACACATCACGTAAACGTCTTTTGCTTGAAACTAATCAAATAATTTGTCAATGGCAAGAACATAAATAGCAATATCAATATAAATCAAATCAAAAACCACAAAAATTGCCAACGATATTAGAGTTTTAGTAGCTCAACGAGTAAGCAAACGACTAAGCAGGAAATGCTATTGAACATCACGTAATCACATACAAAGAGAGAGAAAGAGAGCGAGAGAGAGAGAGAGAGAGACATACACAGACACAGATCTAATACACACACTGCACACACGCTTTGTGCTTGCTGCAGAGAACGTAAAATTTCATTTCAATGCTTATCATTTTTGCGGTTTTTGTATTCTTTTCAAAATGTTTGATTTCGTGGATGGTCGTGGCTATGTATGTGTGTTGCGGTGTATATTTGCTGGTCAGGGCATACAAATGCAAAGCGGAAATAACATGAGGGATAAATCAGGAAATTGCTAAACATCAAATAAAGCTGATAACGTAACTTAGCCGTATGACATATACACTAAGCATGCAATAAGTATATATATTTATAGATATATCTATATATATATATCGTATGTAGCGCACGTAGATTCGCAACGTTGCTGATGTCAACAATTCAAAATCATTGCACTGATGACGAGGCAAACAGCTGGCGGAACAAAAGTGCTGTGCACCGAAAAATTCAATTTTGCAATATGACATCCGGCGGGCAGATCGACACACACACACACACACACACACTCGCACTCACTGCACTTACTGCGAGGCACATGGCGTATACTTAACGCCGCTGCACTTGAGTCAACAGCCAACAGCCAACATCGCTTGCCCCTGTTGCAGCCATTGACTGTGACATTTACTGCAACAGCCACCAGCTGCCGGCCATCCTGCTCTGCCCTGCTTCACAATGCAGTTTTGTCCACACATCAGCATTTGATGGCACTTAGATGGTCGCTTGTGCAACCAATTTAATGTTTTGTATACAATTTGTTTGTTGCTAATTATAATTAGGTGCAGCTAGACCTATATTGGAGAAAAAGTATCAAAATAATTGGCTGAGATTGACATGAAAGCAGTGAATAAAATGGAAATTTGTTTATATTTTATAAGAATTATATTTTTATATATTTTATGACTGTTTCTTGTTCATATTATTCTATATTAATTTAAATTATTTCTTTTATTATTGTATTTTGTGTTGCAAGTAACATTTGTCCATTTTATTTATGCTGTTAGTGAGATCAGCCGAAAAAGATATGTTCAGCTTTGAGAAAAATACTTCAAGTACTTTGAGTTGACTATTCGTGAGAGTAACCCTCGCATTTATACTAATACATTCACAATAGACTTTTTGCTTCATTTATGTCAACCAAACGCTTGGAGAGCAAAGAGAACGAAACAAGACAAAAAGAAACACTCGCGAGCCGATCGCTAAGAACCGTTGCAATCGGTTGCTCTCTCACTCCATTTGCATAGTGTGAGTAAAAGACGATCGGTTGCTCTCTCACTCCATTTGCATAGTGTGAGTAAACGACGCTCATTTGCTGACATCGAACGGCCAATAATTACTTGCGAGTTAATAGATAAAATACGTATATTGGTGGTCGGCACAAGTATTGAAAGATGAGAGCAGCAACTACGAGAGCAACTACGAAAGCAACAGAAAAGGAAAAGAGAAAAACAATGCAAATGCTCCGTAGCAGTAGCACACATTTTTTTCTTTTTTCATTTGCTCTGCTCTCATCTCGCTTTCAATGCTTGTGCTATTGCTACAACTACAAATAGCGGATCGCAAATTTTTTGCTCTTGCTATTGCTCTGTGCTCCGATGTTCTATGCTATGGAGCAGAGTAGAAGAGCATTCGTTTTGTTTTTGTGCTCTCTGCTATGCTACGTAGCCTTTCGAGATCAGAGCAATAGCGAGAGCAACAAAAAATACGTTTTAGCATAGCATTTTCAATCACTGATTTATTATATAAAAAATATGTATGTATATATGCATTTATTATAATATATATATAATTTTTAATCTTTTTTGAAAATCTATCTATCGTCAGATTGTTTGCATCTGTCAGACTAAATTAAAAGACATTAAAATGGTAGTTTTTAATGACTTTTACTATACACATCATGCACATGAAGATACTTGAGCTCTTTGGCTCTTGTTTGAATTTATCAACATAGAAAATGGCAACTTTTCGTTACATAAATGCCACTCGAGTCGTGGCGCTTTGGCAGGTTCAAGTGAAAAGCGTTGCATAAAACACGGCACACATTTTAGGCACTTGCCGCGGTCGGCCACCCTACACACACACACACTCACACACAAGCTCTCCCTAACACACACTAGCCTAAAAGTAAGCGAGAGCGCGAACGAAAATTTAATTATACTTAATTAAGTGCAAAAAATTTCTACAATGCTATTAAAATGTGCTTCAAAATGGCTTTGGTTTTTTGGCCCACTGTGTGTGCATGAGTGAGACAGGGAGAGCGAGCGAGAGAGAGCGAGTGAATGGGTGTATGTGTGTGTGTGCGTAGTTGAAAAGTGGTGTGCTGCTCTGCATGTTTGTATGAGTGAGTTTCAAAATGTACTTTGCATTTATTAGAACATTTTTGCGGGACAACCATAAAAATGCTTTGTTCAACATTAGTTTTTGAGCAAAACTTACACACACACACACACACATATTGTTACACCCACACACATAATATGCCAGCTGTACTTGGTGTGAAACATAAACTAGTTTTAGAATAGAGTGCCGATGCTGCTATGCTCTCTATAAGATATCCTCAATGTAGTTCATTTTAATAAATTTTTGATAATATCTGAATCTCTTCTTATTTCTTTCTCTATAGCCAAATTTGAGATCATATTTTGTGCAGACTTCTTGGCCGCCAAGTATTTAGCTTGAGCACATTTTGTAATTTCTGTTTAGTGTCTGTGCCATAAATTTACCAAATGTTTTTCTGCGGCTTGCGTTTTGGCGAAACGCAGCACATTACAAATACCAAATTAAATTTCAGCCCCCGGCACAGTTAGGTTCTTTTCTGGTACGCAAATAGTAAATACGTTTATGGCGCTGGCCACTGAATTACCTCTAAAAAGCGTTAGATAACTTGCTGAAAACAATAAGGAGCATTAAAATTTTTTTTATTATTGCCACGGCAAGAAGTTTATGACTCCCTCACCAACAACTGGCATGTCTATTACGCGTAATTCTCGCTAGTTATACTCTGTAAGCGTAGGCTGAGGGTATACACAATTATACAGCTATATAGATGATGTATATTTGTAGTACGATCAATTTGATTCTATTTTTGTTTAATTACAAAAATGTAACAAATAAAGAATATTAAATTTATATTTTTGTTATTATATATATTGTTGTTATATTAAATTTACATTTTTGTTTAAGTTTTTGTTAATTAAAAAAATATTTAAAAAAAAAAAATGAAAAACAAAAAAAAACATATATTTGCTTGTTTCCTATATTAAAAAAAAAAAAATAATAATAATAAATGTTGTTCATTTCATATTTCTATTTAAAGAATTTATCATTAATTGATTTTTTATTTTTCTTATATTAAGACAAAATAATAATAATAAAAATAAAAATAAATTAATTAATATAATATTCATATTTTATTTTTAATTAAAAAATTATTATTAACTTATTTTAAATAAATAAAAAAAAAAATGAAAATATATAAATAATACATTTTGTTTCCCTAAATTAAATAATTAATGTCACTATTTTTTTTAAAGCTTGCTTTAATAACATTTGACAATAGAAATTGTAGTCCTTTATAATATATAATTTTAATTAATTTTTTTTTAAACTTTGTTTAATAATCAATTTTGTTTATTTTTTTTCTTGAAGTTTTTTATATTAATTTTATTTATATATATTTTTATTTATTTTCTTAGATTTTTTATTTATATTTATTTTATATATAATTTCATTTACCTATATTTATATTTATTTTATTATAGTTTTTTGTTATTTATATTTATTTTATGTTAATTTTATTTATCTATATATATTTATTTTATTATATTTTTTTTTATATTTATTTTATTTATATATATTTTTATTTCTTAAATTTTGTTTTCTTCAAATATTTCAAGGATATCTCAAATGCCGCATTAAATTATTTTTTGTTTATGAGTTAGTCTCCGTCGTCGTTGTTGTTGTTGTCTTTGGTTGTCCATTTGCTTTTATAGAACTTTCGCTGTGCTGCTGTAGCTTTCTGCGTTGACAGCATGTGGCTGGAATTGCGGCTACTTAGCATCAGCGTGGATTGTTCCGTTGTTGTTGTTGTTGTTGTTATTTTTGGCGCAGTTGACTGTTGTTATAAGCCGCTTTTAGACAGGCACTGACAATCCGCGGCTGCTGCTACTTATTTTGATTAAATTTACATAATTTTTTTTTCTGTCCCCGGGTACAGCCCTAATTTAATTTAGCCGCATTTTGAAATATGCCGTCTTAGTGCGTCAGTATGCCAATGCCATACTCAACCACCTCCCGCTCCCTCTCTCTCTCTCTCTCTCTCTGAATCTCTGCCGCCTTGCGAGCGCCATCAATTGTGGGTTTTGATTTCGATGTTTGCCAGCCACTGTTAACTCGATTGCCAATATCGTGTGCAAATATTTCAATAGCATTGCAAGCCAAGCGCCAAACTTTGTAGCTTTTATGGCCAAGCAAATCAGAGCCAATGCCAGCCAGCCACGCCCCCATCTCGTGCGGCACTGCCTCTGGCATATCAAAATCGCCAACTGAGTGTATAATTTGCGCTTTGTCTAACTGTCAACACTTTTAACCCATTTTTGTCGGTTATAAGTTTGGTTAGCTTTGCATTGCATATGCGGAACTACAGAGAAACTATGCTATAACAAACTAGTATTCAAATATATTTTATTAAATATTTTATATAATGAGTAGCTCTATTTGAGGCTCATATTTACAGCTTTACTTTAGTTTTTTATTTATATATTTTCTTTTGTTGGAATTTTGGTATGAGGCAAACATTTTACCTCTAAGCTGTTCTCACTGTACACTCAAGCAAATGTTTTTTTCATTCCTTCTCTCAGTTTTACATAGTTCTCTTGAAGCGCTCTGGCTTGAAGTGGATGCAGATGCAAGAGCTGAGCATTTCGCAGAGGCTCTCTGAATTTTAGGTACATCAGAGTTTTTGGGTTGACTAGCTGGCAGTTGAAATAATATTTGCGATCATAATGGATTTTGCCAATTTGAATATTATTACACACACACACACACATACACATATATATACATATATATATAGATATACGCGCAGCATGCTTTCATTTTGCTTTGTGGCTGGCAATGGCAAGCAATTTTCTTAAGTAGTCAAAGCTTGAGCTTCGAGTAGAGTTTAGATTTTTGCATATGTAAATGGGCAAGCTATTGAAAATATCTACATTTATTTAACAGAAATTCAAAGCCTCTGATGAGTTGTTAATGAAGTGCGTTGTATAAGCTGAATGGCTGCATTTGGCAAACAGCTGGTAGTCTATCTAAGCTCTAGCTTACAATAATGCCGATGCGCAAACAGTCATGGCATATTAGCTGGCCTCCGAGCCCATGCCCACACTCATGGCAGCAGCAGCAGCTCTGGCACTCTCGATGCCGGTAAACAGTTTGCCATGCCTTTGCCACAGTGCAAACATGAAGCGCATTATCATTGCCGGCAAATGACGTACAAAGCTTAAATATTTGCTCAACTCTGTCTCAGCACAACAACCAACAAGCAGCAACCAGCAGCCAAACAGCCAACAACAACAACAGCAACCAGCGACGGCCAAAAGGACGAAAAGGAGTAGCTGCGTATATGGCAGTTGGCCAGCATTGCGCATACGACATGTAGCCCTTGCTCAAATATTAAAAAATAAGCAACGCGCTCTCTTCAACAGCGCCTGGCAACTATGTGGCGTAATATTCACAGCGTTTTGCCTAAGGCCACAACGCCACAGCAGAGCAGAGTGGAGCGAAAGGCAGCCAACAAACCAACAACAAACATTGTTGACAGCAGCAAAAGTAATAAAACTTTAGGCGTTGACTCGGCTGGGCTGAGCTGGGCTGGGCTGGGCTGGCTGAGTGAGTGACTGATGGAATGACTGAATGAATTATATAGCAATGAAATGTGTCGACCCGCAAAAGCGTGCAGTTATTTTTTGATATTTATGCCTCTGGTATGTCAACAAATGCCTTGATAAATAAATAGAAAATAAAAATAAAATATATATTAATGATTTCTATGTGCTGAAATGTGAACTGAATGAAATGAGCTCAAATATGATGCTGTGATTGAGCGCACCAAAAATAAAACACTAAATTGGCTTTGGAGTAAGAAATGAAATGTTTGAGAGAAGGGCTTGCGTAAACGTCGCTCTGAAGCTTATGTGAATTATAACGTAAATGAGCTACAAATTAACGAACCGACAATCAGAGTTAAGCCTTTCATGAATTTCACATTCCAGCAGCGAGTTGGCCATCAATTCGGTTCGTTATTTTAAAATAGAAAAGGACGTCGAAGATCTTGTTATTAAAATGCCCTGTAAAAAATAAAGAAGATTTATTATAATTTTTAATTCATGAATAATTCCAATCTGAATGAAAATTGTCATAATATATAGATATATTAATTCATCATATTTTATTTTTTATATTTTTAATTTATTTATTTATTCTATATTTCTTTCTTATATTTCTTGTTCTTAATTTATTTCACATTTTATTTTATATTTCATATATATTTTTTATATTTCTTGTTCTTCATTTATTTCACATTTTATTTTATATTTCATATTAATTTTTTTTATATTTTTTTTATATTTCTTGTTCTTCATTTATTTCACATTTTATTTTATATTTCATATTTATTTATATTTAATTATTTTGGTACCTAGTCTTTATTTATTTTTATTATTTACCTCTAATATTTTCTATATTTGCTAAAAATATATTTAATTCATTTTATTTTATATTTGTTATTTATTGAATTATTTTTTTAAATTATTTGTAATTAGTTTTCATATATAACTATTTAAATTTTGTTTCAAGTTTCTTATTTTATTTTTATTTTATTAAAAAAAATATTTTTTAGTGTCTGTCTTCATTAATCTATATTATAAATATTTATTAATAAAACTAAAATTATTTAATTTAATTTAATTTTTCCTTTTTATTCATTTTCACAATTATTATTGTTTAGTATTTATTTATCAATATTTTCATTTTATTTTATATTTCTTATTTATTTTTTTTTTTTTTAAATTACAATTAATTATTTCAATACAATTATTTCATTTCATTTTATATTTCTCTTTTATTTATTTTTTAATCTCTTCATACCTTCTCTTCATTTATCTTCATCACACACTTTTCTGCCAGTTTCTTTGAACAGGGTATATGAAAAAATAGATGAATTCACCTAACGTCTTAGCGTAAACGCGGAAATATTAGCCGCAAAACTTTTGACTCGTGCCAGCGACAATCCTGTTTGATTCCTTGGTTTCCTGCCACCAGCTACACCCATCAGTCTTGATGCTGCGGCTTTAGCTGCACGGCAAAAATGGCATAAATAAAGCAAACGCAGCAACTGTAAAAGGAAAATTTTTGAAAAATCGCTGGCATTGGGAAATGCGAAATGAAACGCGGAACGATGGGCCAGCGGGCCGGCGGGGCTGTATTGTAAAAATGGACATGCTATGCATGCCGAGTGCTGTCGCATTTATTACCAGTAAATCCACAACTCCACCTACATACTTTCTAGCGGCCTGTCAATACGCGTACAGGGTGTACAGAGGGTGTTTCGCCGCTGCGTATATAGGACATCTGTATATACATACATATTATATATAGGGATATATACAGTAGAAGTACATATATCTGCGGCGTTGTCGCTGCGTATTGGTACGTGCCGAATGGCAACTGAAAACTTTTTTAATTTAAAAAATTTTGTGTTGTTCTGCTTGTGCCAAGTGAGACGCAAAGGCGCTGTCGATGAGGCGATGAGAGTTCGAAGCATGCGTTGCATTTGATACGTCCAAATTCTAGTCTAAGTCTGAGTAAAAAAAAAAAAGAATATAAAAAAACAAAGCAAGAAAAATTTGAAAAGTGAAGAAGCGCAAAAAGCAAAATATTTACTTGGAAAATGCCCTATATAATAAATAATAAAATAATGCAATAATCAAATATTTTTAAATTCATTTTCGATCTATTTATTATCAAGTTTGGCAGCTATTAATTTTTTAAATATTTTCTATTAATTTATGTAATTTAAAAAAAAATATATATATATATATTTTTTTAATTAATTTAATTTCAATCTTATATATATTATATTATATTATAAAATATTATATTAGTTGCAGCTCAGTTCTTTTTATAATTATTCTTTTATTTTTTATACAAATTTGGCAGCTATTAATTTTTAAAAATATTTTCTTTTAATTTATGTAAGTTAAAAAAATATATATATATTTTTTAATTCATTTTATATTATGTTATATTATTATTAAATATATTATAAAATATTATATTAGTTGCAGCTCAGTTCTTTTTATAATTATTCTGTTATTTTTTATTCTCTTTCATATGTTCCGCTTAAGCTTTCTTTTTTCTCTCTTTAGATTAATTTTTTTCCATCAAAACTCCATTTCACTTTATAGTCAATATTTCCATATGAACTCTAGTTACCCATACCTCTCTAGCTCGCTCTTTGTATATGCACTCTAGTTACCCATACCGCTCTAGCCCGCTCTTTGTATAGGGTATTCAAAATAAAAACCAAAGTCAGAGTTAAAAATATTCTCTGCCGCGAGCGGTAAAGTTAATTTACAAACGAAACATTGGAATTGGTCCCGGATAGCAACCACAACGACGACTGCGGCATAATAAATGCTAGCATAACTCGGGATATCGTCCAACTCTGGTTCTTTATCATATTTGACCTTACACACACACACACACACACACGCACGCACACACATTGATTGTGCGTGTATTGCATAGTGTCGAAAACAGGCAGGCAGTCGATGAATGTTATTGAAAAGAGCTGCTCATATTTCAAAGGGACAATCACGCGTATGACAGCCGCGGGCTGTCAATGGTCGACCATGGTTATCATTGGCGATAGCATTGCTACCGAGGACTTTGCCTCAGACTCAGTCGCTGCCTCAGCTTTGGCCACCGATGCTTGTGCTGCAGGCGCTGCTGGCGTTTTTATTATTATAAGCCATGCTGTGCATATTATATTACCACACAAAAACTGTTAGCACATGCTTCCAGCTACGGCAGGCGGCAACAGAGTCAGAGTCTAAGGGGATTGGGAATGTGGCATGAGGAACGGGAAACGGGGTACGGGAAACGGGGCACGGGGCACAGAGACAGAGCCACGGACTGTGGCCCAATTGTCACTTATAAATTGCCATTTAAAATGTTTGCTTTTGGTTTCGGTTGCAGCCCGGCCGAAGGGCTGTGCATGGGCATGGGGGATGGTCGACGGGGCTGAACTAGTAGTCTACGAAATCTGAAACTTTTTCAAGCTATCAACGAGTGTGGGCCAAGAGTATTCGAAGCGTATCAAGTAACGATTGGATTGCGAATCTTGCAGTAAATGTGTGTAAAAATCCTCAATATAAAGTTGCCAGAAATTAAGGGATAAGCTAGCCAAGAATTGGAAAATATTAAAGAATTAAAGTATGGGAATGTGCAACGGGTAAATGTACTGAAATTGAGAATGGAAAAATACTTGATTGATAAAAATTAGTTTTGATGCTTTAGTATTTCAGTCAATAGTCAGCCAGCTTTTTTAATTTCTTATTTATAAAAGTAAAATAGTTAACAGTTAATAAATGCAAATATTACTTATTAGAAAAAAATAAATAAAATAATATAACTTAAGCAATAATGGTTTTATTTATATATAATATTTGTATTAAATATATAATATTTAAATTGAAAGCTTACAACAAATTTATATGACAATTGTTTATAAAGGAAAACTAAATTTAATATTAAAAAAATTAAAAAACATGATTTGAACAAATTCAAAGTTTTTATGCCAATTGTATATAAAAGAAAAAAATTTTTAATAAATTAATTAATTTTTAATTAATTATAATATATTATAAATTCAAATTTGTATATTAAAAAATTAGAAAAAAATATTTTGAAGCAATTACAAATTTGTATACCAAATTTATATAAAAGAAAAAATTTTATATTTTAAAATAAAAAAAAAAAAATGATTTAAATATACAATACAAAAATAAAATAAAAAAATAAAATTGTTATTTAGATTACAAAAAAATACAAATAAAATAAAAAATAATAATAATAAAAAATATGTAAAAAAATGGTCATAAAAAAAAATTAAAAAATAGTAGTTAAATTAATAATAATAATAAAAAAAAAATTATTTTATTAATATAATTTTCAAAAGTTAAAATATAACTCAAAAAATAATCTGAAATATTATAGAATTTATAAAATTGTTAAACTTTGTTTAAAAATATCTATAAATGAATGATGTTTATAATTGAAATAAACTCTTTGCATAATTAGTTTAAAATTCATTTTACATTGCAGCAACAATTATGAATCAATCGCATTAATAATAAATCCGAATGCATTCACTCAAATAGTTACATACGCTGCGTGAGTCTATACAATTTTGCAACAATCGAATGTATATGAATACACTCAATATATTGGTGTATTGATAAAGTGCATAAAGTGCACATTTGATGTGCTTCGCGCGCGTGACTTTAGCTCTTAAATTATTTATAATTGCATAATGTTTACTTTTTTAAATGCGCCAGTCGATTTATGCAATTGTTAATTTTAATTGAAAGTTTTAATTGCATTTAAATCAAACAAAAATATGTGCACAAACACACACACACACATATATGTACATATGCATTTGTCTGGCTGAGAAAGTTATGCAAAAAAGCGAAAAACCTTTTTTAATTCCCTTCGCACAGTGTCCGGCAATTAAGAGTGGCACAAAAAGTCAACTTCTGTGTGCGGAGCGACTTATGCATTACAATTTCTGCAATTTTATTTAGACAATGCACACGTGTGTGTGTGTGTGAGTGTGTGTGTATTGAGGGCAGCTGGATGCAGTTTAACTTATTATGCAACAATTTGTTGGGCGGGTAATGGGAGGGCGGGGGGGATTCGGGCATAGCAAATGCTATATAATGAAACAATATTTACCTTCGTTAGCACTCAAAGATAGTTTTCAATTTACATTTTATGCAGCTGCCATTGCAGTCAACGAACCGTATGCCCAGCCCAAATCTGCAACTTAAACTTAAATTTTAACAAAATTTACGCAGCTTGCCTGCAAGCCAAAGTAGAAGACGAAAGGAGTTGTATTAGCTTGGCAATGGCAAAAATGTGGACAAGTCGTTGCAGAAATATGGCCAAAACTATATGCAAATGATGCTGGCAGCCAGTCAGCCAAGAAGCAGCCACTCAACTTGCCAGTCAAATTTCCTTAACAAGCTTTTGGCCTAATCAAATAGCATCGCCTTCCCCCGCCCAAAAAAAACCGGAAACCCTTTGGCGGTTGCCCTGAACTCTCCTCCAACCTCCAACACACACACACACACACACAGAAGAAAAAAGACCCACAAAAACCGTCTTGTAACGCCGCTTGACAGGCAATTGTCTTATGTGGTATGCTAATTTTTTATGTGGCTCTTACCATCTTTATGGCTATATATAGAAGCCTGTGTGTGTGTGTTTTGTGTGTGCTGCCAGCCAGCAAAATTGCTAAAAATTAAAACTATAAACTATCTCTTTTTGAAGCCCGGCGGGCAATGTCGTTGGGTTATTGCCTTCATAATGGAGTTGCATGCACAGTATGTACGTAAAAGTGAATATTTATTGCAATACATTATATACATACATGCAATGTGCACGTATGTGTGTGTGTGTGTGTGTGTGCATTATGGAGTGCTTTGAAAGCCAAATTGAAGTTGAGTTTAAACAATTGCAAGTTGTGCAGACTTCGTACCAAACTGTTAGCAGCCAGTAAATATATACTCCAAAATTTTAGTAAAATTATGAAAATAGATGTTTTTATAGAAGCATATAAGCTTGAAGACCAATAGTTTTAACGGCTCTTGAGTATATATATTAATTGTAAAGTAAATCATGTTTTTCTTGCAGTATTAAATTTCATTAGAGATTAATTATATTAATTATTTATTATTATTTGTCTTAAAGTTTATTGAATTTGAAAAAAATTAAATGAATTATATATATTATTGAAAATATTTAATTATTAGATGAATTATATAAATTATTTCTTTTTATGATTTATATTAATTATTTATATTTATTTGTCCTAAAGTTTATTGAATTTATTACTTTATCTAAATAAAAAAATTAAATGAATTATATATTAGTGAAGATATTTAATTATTAGATGAATTATGCAAAAAGAAATAATTTAATTCTTTTTATGATTTATATTAATTATTTATAATTATTATTGAATTTATCACTTTATCTAAATAACAAAAAAAGAATTATATATTATTGAAAATATTATTTAATTTTTACAGAAATTGCATTGCAGTTTTCTAGCAGCATTTAATTTTTTAACAGTTCTTAGAAATATTAACTATTATTTGCAAGATCCATTACAAAATTAAATGCTGCTAGAAAAATTATTTAAAAATATAAGAAAAAAATACAAATAATAATTTAAATATCAATTTCTACATTTTTTGTATTACATTTTTTATTATTAATTTGCAATTTAGACATGAAAGTGTTTATATCTAAGTGATTTAAAGCCTTTTATTAAAATATTAAAATTAAAATAAGAAAAAATTAAAACTTAAAATTAAAATATTAAATAAATTTTTAAATTGTTCAAATATATGCTTTTTTATATAATTAATTTTTAAGAATTTTTAGAGAACTACGAAAGCATATAAATAAATATATTTTTCTGTATTAAATTTCAGTATTTCATTCAGGGATAATATAGCTTTTTTAGTAGTTTTATTAACATCTATTATTATTATTATTTTTTTAATATAATATAATATTAAAAACATAATTTTTTTTTATATTGAGTTTATAAACAGACGAGAAAATTGGCATTTAATTTTTTAGAAAAAAAGTTCGAATTTTTCTTTAAATTTTAGTAATTTTGAATAATTATTATGCGTGTTTAAATTAGGTAATTTATAGCATATCAAATGTCAAATCTAAAGTTTCTTCTGACATATTTATAAGTTTTTTAGCAGCTCAGCTTGACAAGATTTCAATAACTTTCTCCCAGATTTAAAGAAGAATTTAATATACAAATCAATTTCTTACCTGCAAAAACTATATAAAATTCAGTTTATTTAGATGCTTCTCTGGCTATTACTCATAGACGTTTAACTTTAAACATTGTAAGATTTCGCCGACATATCGTTTATAAACGCGTCAAAATATTTTGCAACTGCCGCTGCAATATAGTTTTCCATCATATTTGACAAGTACGAACAACAACTGAGGCTGCTGCAGCTGCCGCTGCTGCTGCCGCTGCTGCTGCTGCTGCTGCATAGAAATTTATGAAAAACGTAAAATTGTATGTCAAATTTTGTCCACAGATCGCTGACTTTCAAAATGTCTTGAGGGCGTGGGTGTGGGCGGACGACAGTGAGTGGGCGTCGCACATACTCGTGCACATTCCAAATTACGTATTGCCTTGTAAAGCAAAAGTTTTTCATAACTTTTCATAAGTTACGCTTATTTATACGAGACCACAATTTTGTACTTTGCATTTTCTTTATTTTCAACATTTCTCTGCACTCTGCTGAACGGTTCGCTCCTTTGCGTGCACATCATCATCATCATCCTTTCTTTGCAGTTATATTTTCTCTTATTTTGTTCTTTCCTTTTCTATTTTTCTTTCGGCGTCTGCTTTTATTTTATTTTGCTGGCAAGGAAATTGAAACTTTGCTACTATTTTGCATAATTTTCTTATGGCAGCGCTCAAAAAAAAAAAGAGAAAAGGAGACAGCAATCCTTAAGCAGAGGCATTCATATGGCACTGCCACAGTCATGGAGTGCATACAATTGAAGTTGAGGCAGACGAGTAGAATGTCGACGCCTTGGCAAAAGGAAATGTCGCTGTGGCTGTATGGCAAAGCCAACTAAATTTAGTATTTACTTACCACATCCTTTACAGCTACGACTCGGCTTGCTTGGATTTGGCTTGGCTCTGCTTGGCTTGACTAGGCTCGATAGCTGCCGGCATTTCCATATTCACAATATGCCAAACGGAAAGTGGCATGTGGCAAGTGGCAAGTGGCAAGTGGCAAGTGTATCCATCAGTTTATTTAGTCAGCTTGGCAACCTTTGTCAACCTGTATAAGCAAAAGAAAAACATTTCCTTTTATTGACAATTGACAACTGTCAGCATGCGAGGTTCATTCACCTTGCCACGTCCTTTTGGCTCGCGGTTTCACTTAATCACATTAGCAGCTGCTTCTGGCGCCTCTTTTAAGTAGCCTGGTCATTTGGCATGGGGTTGGCTAGTAAAATATTTGCAGCTCTTGTGGTATGTGCAGTAAATGCATTGGCTGAGCGCCTGCCAAAAATGCACTCACGGATATGAGTAAGTGGTTACAGAAACGTAGACAAATGCCCTGGCAGCAGAGTCACAGAGAAAAAAGCTGGACATGAATTAATTACAAGCTGTCATGGCATACATATATGTATGTATGTATATGTATTTAGAAAATCTGCTTACAAATCAGCGCTCATAAGTCAATATGCCAAATGCCAGAAATGCTGCAAATGCCCCGACGGTCGCCAGTCGACGATAAAGTATTTATAGAGTTCTCCTTCTGTCTTGGTTCGGGGCCGCCCCGTCGAGTGATGTGCTCTGGAATTAATTGAAAGGCTTTTGCCTCGGCTCCGAGTGATAAATTAATGTGTCGATTGTGTGTCGAGGATTAAAAGTAACTTCGTTATGTATGTGATTTTTTGTTTCTTTTGATATTGTTGTTGCCGTTGTTGGCCCAGCCACGGCTTAAGTGCTGCGCCCTTTCACTGTTCATTGTTTTGTGCGAGGCATGTTGGATTATGCACATGTTTACAAGGTTTTAGTTATTTATGATATTTTTTTGGAATTTATTTTTTTATTGTGTACTGTTGTTGGCCCATTTTGCGTGTTTGTTTGCTTTGGCAGGTTTATAAGTTATGCAGTTTGCTGAATTATTAATAAATAAATTGTTGTTTTCCTCCTTGTGGCAGCGCTGGCAACTATGATGCCCACGCGCCGCCCTACTACTGCCTTTGAAATACATAAATTGCTACTAAGTTGTGTTAAAAAAAAAAAGAAATATTTTATTGATTTACTCAGTGAAAGTCACAAGACTCCAACATTACCGAGAGTGCATAGTTTTTGTGTTATAGCATAAATTATCATAAAATTAACTTAATGTAACTAGGGTAAACAAATATCTATATAAAAATATTTATAAGCTAAATATCTTTAAATAAAAAAAAAATAAATAAATAAAAAATTAAATAAATATCTAGCAATAATACCAAATTAAGATGAATCAGTTTTAATGAAATTCGCATATTTTTGTTATATATTTATAAAATTTTTAGAATTCAGTATGGCAAAAAATAAAATAAAATAAAATAATACAAAATTCAACAATTTATGGTAAAAGAAAAATAAATAATAAATAATAATAAATGTAATAAAACAAAATTAAATATAACTTAAAAAGTTGAATAAAAATATACAAAAAGTCTAAAAAGGTTATTACAAAAAAATAATAAAAACAAAATACACAAAATAAAATAAAAAATATCGAAAAAAAAGTCTAAAAAGGTTATTAAAAAAAAAAATAATAAAAACAAAATACACAAAATAAAATAAAAAATATCGAAAAAATTTAATTATTTTATAAAAAATAAATTAATGGAAAAGTATAAACAAAACTAAATAAAATTATTAAAAAGTTTAGTTAAATAAAGCTAATAATAATAAATAAAAATAAAAAAAATTAATTATGGAAAATTAAAATAAAATATAATAAAATGCATTTCTATCATTAGTATAAAAAAAATACAAACATAATTTTGTTTTCAATTTTTATTTACATTTTCGAATTCATTTTAGCTAGAATTTAAATTAACATTCATCATTCAAACTTCATATCTGACAGTAAAACTTATCATATATTAATTAGTAAAAATTTCCGAAAAATATTTAATTTTGTGACTTTTTTAATTGGCAAATATATTTCAAATGCAACAAACATATATACATTTATTTATTTTTTTTTTTGTTACAGAACTTTTTGAAGAATGTGTAATTGCCCAAATATTAAATTTGTCTTTGATGTTCTCTTGTAAAATTTTCTGTTTACTTTCGTACGCATTTTCACATTTTTATGCTAGTGAACGATATCGTTTGTATGCACATGCCAGAGGGCCGACTAATCACATTTCTCAAGTGCCAGTCCGATAACATTTTTACTATGTTGTGTTTGGATAGGACAAATTAAATAATTGGCATGACAATGAACATGACAATGTAGTGGGCATACCTACACACACCAGCTGGAGGTGTGGCATCAGGCAACGAACAAAGCTGAATTCAATGTGTACAGGCAGCAGTTTGTGCGCTCGGTAGAGAGCTCAAAGCTGGGCCGTTTGCTTGAACAGCAACCGACAACAATTTCATTAGAGCTAAAGCCTTATGTCCATGCCGGAGCATGAGACCGTGAGACCGAAAGACCAAAGCAGACCGAGAGACTGGGCCCAGTCATTGTCATTGTCATCGACGTGGTTTTTGTCATCGAGAGAGAGAGAGGGGGAGAGAGGGAGAGAGGCATTACAAACAAAACTACTTAAGTTACCACGATTGCATGTTATCGTAAATTAATTGTCCGACATTTTGTTTTACTAACGGCATTCCAAAGAGCTGCGTTGATGCTGACAAATATGTTCCATGTTTATATGGCCGTGCGTATGTACATACATATATCTATATATAAATATATATATCTTCGGTATCTTGACGTCAGTGTGACATGCGAAGAGCTTTGCTCTGGCATCGTTCCACTTGTGCTTTCGCCTTCATTGCAATGGAAGCCGAGTCCCTTATCTATGTCTATGTGGCTCGCCTGCCTGTGGTTCCCCTGGCAACATACATAGGCAGTGGGATTTGAGTGTGTATGTTAATACCTGAAATTGTCTCTTATCTGTACTAAACGTTTGAAGAGATGTGTAAATTAGTTTTACCGTTTTCCTATGGCTTCCAGGTGCGTTTTGCTAAAAGCTTGAGCAAGGTTTTCTAGTGTTTTCTAATGTCTCTAAAGATTATTTCTTTAAGATTTTATATTGTTATAAATATGATTAGACACTATGTCGCATATCTACCATAAATCAAATTTGTTTGACATTAAATTATATTTCCAGAAGCTCATGCTTACTCATAATCATAAGTAATTTAATATATGAATTAAGTATTGTTTGAAATAACTTGTATATTCATTTTTATTATATATATTTATTTTATTACTCATATTTATTATTTGATTTAATGTTTAATTTGGAATATTATATTTTTATTTAATATTTTATTTATTTAATATATTATTCATATTTATTATTATTATTATTATTTTTTTTTTGATTACTTTCTATATTTATTTATTAGTTTAAGTTGGAAAATTTTCTTTTATATTTATTTTTAATACTTATTTATACATTTTGAAATTTTATAATCATAATAATTTGTAACTTAATTTTAATATATTTATTTTTATGTATTAATAGATTTATTTTTTAATATTTATTTATTTTAATTGGAATAATCTGTGTATTTATTGTTAATATTTATTTATTTATTGTGATTATTTTGTTAATAATCATATTCATATATAATTTAATTTTTATATACTTTTATATAATATTTATTTGATATTTATTTATTTTTATTTATTTTAATATTTATTTGCCATTTTATAATATAAACATTTATTTGTAATATTTTTACATTTATTTAACAATAAATTAATATTTATTTATTAAAACTCACATTTATATTTTTATTTTATATTGTATATTTATTTATTATGAATATTTTCACATACATGAGCAACAATTGAAATTGTGGTAAAATTGTTTTGTTAACTAGAGAAAGCCAATTATAGATGATTAGAATTGTCTAGTTTAGATACATGTGATAACTGGCAAATGCAGATGAATGTTTTCTTAATTGCCCACAAATATTCGTAAGGCTTTCATGCGCAATTGAGTTGAACTGTTTTCGGTACTAATTGACGGGCGTGTCAAGTCAAACTAATTAAAATTTCATGCTAAAGCAGCGCCGCAAAGTATGCAGCGCATTTTTCAGCACACTTTGCTTCCGCTGTCTATGCGAGTGTGTGTGTGGGTACCTAGGCAAAGAGGAGGCTGACGGGCGCCCTCTCCTCGCGCCACGCTTAATGCATAATTACACACACAATTTTCATTAAATAAACGTGCAACGCGCCAAATGTTTGTCGGCAGCAGGTGGCAGCAGCTCACATTGCAGCCTGAGGCGCAGCTTGAGCCCGGAGTCCGTGGCCGTGCCTGTGCCTGTGCCCCAGCTCGACAGCATCCCTTGTTACATGCTACCTGTGCATCTGTGCATCTCCAGTGCCGCGCCGCATTCCAGCGCCGTTAAGTGCGTTTGATTTGCCGCTCGAGTTAGTTTGCACATGCTGCACTTGTTTATAAGTTCTCTAATTAATTTTTAAGTGCCACTGCTAACTGCCTGGAGAACAAGCGCAAGCTAACAGC
Source organism: Drosophila buzzatii (assembly GCA_035045845.1). Taxonomy (NCBI): domain Eukaryota; kingdom Metazoa; phylum Arthropoda; class Insecta; order Diptera; family Drosophilidae; genus Drosophila; species Drosophila buzzatii. Next base: position 6,137,417 of record JAWNOS010000244.1, on the reverse strand, counting down.
AATATGCCCATACATGTATGTGTTAGTTAGTGCGCATATTTATGTGTGTATTTGTGTGTTTGTGTGTGTGTGTGTGCTTGTTTTGTTTTGTTTGAGAAACACACTCGAAGTTCCAAGGTTCTATGGCAGTCAGCTGTGGCTAAATGCTAAAAAATTATGTACATGTGATTTGCTGGCCATAATGAAATTAGACGCTCTTGTTTATACCCTATACAAATTGAAATGGGGTATCATCATTTTGAGAGTAATTGAAGTAAATATATTTAAATAAATTTGTAGTATAAAGTCGATTGAGCTATTGCTTTCAGTTTATCTAATGTCTGACTTCAATAATAATATTATTCGATTAGTCTTTTTACAGACATATATATTTTTATATTTAAATATTTATATACATATATTTATATATATGAATTTATTTATTTATTTAAAATAAAACTAAAATCTTTCAGTAGAGGGTAACTCATAGTTGAGCATCTTTTTATGCTCTCACACTTACTTATTGCTCTTGCAGTTGTTGTTGATGCCTTGCGGCTGTGGCTGCACCGAACGGTTGGTTGTGTGGGTGAGCTCGACCTACGATAGCAAGCTCAAGATTTGCATTGCATGCATGTGTGTGTGTGAGTGAGTGAGTGAGTGGGTGTGCGTGTGTGTGTGGCTGGCGCCTGTTCGCATAATGGTCTGCTGCATAATGTGTGCGGACTTTAATGGAAATTTATTAACACGAAATGCTCAAATTACTTACACAGTGCTATTTATTAGTTTGCCTGTATGTAAATAATCTCAATATTTATGCACGGCAGTTGGAATTGCATAAACATCGTTTAGTTTATGTTTGCTCTGCACTAAAACTACATACATTACGAATCTGTATTGTGTTGTCTAATTAAAATGCTTACAATACAATAATGATGAGATTTTACAAAGGCTCTTCTCGAGAAACATTAAAGATGATTCTTTGCATAATGTAAATACTTGAGGGTGTTGTAGCAAATTTATTACGTTTAAATTATTGTCTTTAGCTTGTTTTCATAAATTAATGATTTATTTAAAATGAATTTGGGATATTCTTGGTTTACAACGGCTTATGAATATAAATGAGAATTGTGAAGAGGTATGCGTGAGCAATATAGTTTTTCTCTAATTATTACAGATTGTTAATAATTGTTGACCGTTTTGTTATTTGCGCTCTGTTCGAGAGATCAATCGTTAAGATATTCTACTCACACGCTCTCACTCACTCGTTTTTGTTTTCTGTTGAGCGTCTTGAGTCGAACTATTCGTGTGTCGCTCTCTAAACGAACTTCGTTTAGAGAGAGCGAGAGAGAGAGATGGATATGCGATTACCGTTCGCACAATGAGATGCACTGAGGAGCTCACACTCAATTCACGAACGCTATTGAGAGCGCACACATCACTCAATACAATACACTAAAGACTTTTTGCTGCATTGAGCTCAACTAAATGGTCGGAGAACATGCAGAGCGAAAGAAAACAAAAAACAAACGGTTGTTCTCCGATCGCGAATGAGCTCGTTAAAGAAGCGATGCAATTGCTTGCTCTCTGAGTCTTTTTTTTAGAATGCACACTCGAGTGTGAGTAAAAGAGACTTATTTGCAGATAACTAGAAATGATCAAAAGCCAATTGCGACGAAGGCTAGTGACATATTTCTGCATATGCAGCGTATAACATTAATAAAGTATGTAAATCTCTAAATAATGTTAATATATTTAACATAACTAAACAAAAATATTCAGTTGAATTTAGGGGCAGAGAGTTAGATCGGTCGTTAGCGAAACAGAGAGGCTGACGAAGATGGTGAGAAGGGGTAAAAAAAGAGCTGAATAGGAAAATAGAGAAATAGGCAAAATACAAAGTGGGACATAATAAATGAGAAACGTAAAGTTAGAGTGAAACATTGGACAGTAGAGGAAGAAAAAAAGCTAAAAAGGGAGAGAGAATTGTACCATTTGTAAATGTGAAGGATGACTCAAAGAGTGAGAGAGAGAGAGAGTGAGAGAGAGATGGATCGAGAGATGGAGAACGAAAGAATTCGGGATAGAGATCGAGGCAGCAAAGAAACAAGAAAGCGTGAGAGCTAGAGCTAGAAAAATAAAAATACCTTAGAGAGAGATATTAAAATAATAGTTATTAAAAAATTGATATACAAATAATAGAGATATTAATATAAAAGAGATAATAGAAAAATAGCAAAACAATAAAAATACTATTATAGTAGACTTTTTAACAGCTAGTGCTAAAAGATTAGAGAAAGAGATCAAAATAGAAAAGGCTCAGCATAAATTTCGTTATTGATTATTGCAAAGATAATAAAAAATACCCAAGAGTTAAGTTAGTATTCTAAGCTTCACGAATTACCTTTATGATATATTAGGCTTTGTATCTTTTCACATTACAATATTTGCATTGTTATTTTCCCACAACTCTTATCACTAATTTGTAACTGTGTTTTACATAATGTCAAGGCTGTAGTTTGACATTTTGCTTAATTAATTCTCAATTGAAATTCAATAATAAATTAAACAAAAAAGGCAATGAGCGTTAACTGTTCTGTGTTCAGCTGCTCTGACAAGTAGAACAATAACTGCCATGTCATCTTTACCTGATGTTCATATACATACACACACACACATACAGATGCACAGATACACATGTAGTTGCTTATCAGGGCATTTGTGCGGGACATGGTAGTGTTGTTGTCGTTGTTGTTGTTGTTGTTGCTGTTGTTGCTGTTGCTGTGTAGCGCCCTTGGCACGCTGAGCGCTGTTGTTTTTGTTATTAAGAACTAATCTACTTGTAAAATCTTAATTAAAGTTATTATAAATATGTATGTGGGGGGCATGAAAGGAGGCAGGAGCTGAAGCATTCGTAATAGCAACAGTCATGCCACTGATGTCTGGCATGCACACACACACACACACACAGAGGAAGAGAGAAAGAGAGAGAGAGAGAGACACTCACACACACGCACACATGTGAGTTTATACTCTGTTATATTTGTTATACATCTGTCTGTTTGTCTCGATGTTGGTTTGTTTGTTCGCCTTCATTTTATTTTTATTTATTTTTTTTTTTTTGCCTTGCCTTGTACGCCCTTGGCTCTACTTTCCCGACGTTAAATTGCGCAGCTGTTTGCACTTCACTTTGTATATACGTCTGCATGTACGTATTACATATATATACCCCTATTCGTGCCACCTGCCACGCCCCCCATATTGCGGCGGTAGCTGGGAAAAAAGACATGCATGTGGGTGGCCAAGTGGGGCAGCAGCAGAAGTATTTGCGCTTTATTATGACAACTGACATTAGTTTGTTTGATATTTGTGTTGGCTGCATGCGTGTCCCAGTTCCACACAGTTTGATAAGATTTAATTGAGTTGACATTGGTGTGTGAGTGTAGCCGTCGCAGAGCCCTCTCAAAGTGGGTGGCTCAAGCTAAGCAGCGCCTGCAGCCATTTGTGGGAAAAGTCAAGTGTGCTCAGTTGCTCTTTGCTTTAGTTGTTTATCTCGAACTGTCTCCTCTGTCTATCTCTCTGTTTGCCAGCCACACGTTCAGTTTGCAGTAAATTGTTGCGCCTTTTGATGTTGTTAACCTTTGCTGGGGTTAAGTTGAATGCCTGTTAATGTGACTTAATCAACCCAAAACGCACAACTAATCAGCTGCAGAGTTTTCCATTCAACATCATCCTTTCCGCTTTGGCCAGGCAACTGGAGAGACGCAATCTGTCGCTTTGCATGCGAATTGAAAAAGTTTGGTGCGCAAATTTTTAATGAAATAAATTAAAAAAGCTGTCAGCTGACTGTAAGTTTATATTAGAACTGATAAAAAAAATGCAGAAGCTGCTCAAAAGCAGCACCAACAGCAGCAGCAGCAGCAGCCTCGAGAAATATGCTTAAGTGTTGAGTTACGCTAAATGGATTTTCAACTTGAGCGCGACTTTAACTAACAAAAAAAGAAGAAGAAGACGAAGAAAAGAGTCAACTACTGCCAACTAAACTGTCATGAAAGCACAGAAAAAAAATAAAAAATTAAAAAAAAAAAAATTCAAATAAGCAAACTGGAGACGCCATGAAATTCGATTAGCAACATGCCATTAAAACGAATGGGAGGGGTCCGCACTTATTCAAGCTACAGTTAAGCATTTTAAAATTTATAAGATGCCAAAAAGTTTGTCCGTAAGTTTTGTTGAATTAATTAGACAAAGACTGAGCCAACAGCTGAAACATAACAGACTGCCTAACAATAAGTGATTTATGGACTATAGTTCCTTGGTGCGCCATGGCGTGGGCCATTCAATGATTTATTTCACTTTTATAGTTCTCTTACATTTTTAATTTGATGCTAAAATATGTGAGCTAGATCGCAGATAATGCTGACCATATTTGCGGTCTGTCTATTTGCAAGTATAAAGAATTATTTTTCTATAATTCATGCAAAAATATAAAAGTTGTAAGCAAAAAGTTACATTTGAAATTATAATTATATAAAGAAATTTGTTTTAGGAATAACGATTTAAAAACAACTATAGAAAATGCACAAAAAACTAGTTTAACTATAATTTAAATATTATCATAATTGTTTAAAAAAATATAAAATCATTTTGATGTATATTTAAATGAATTTAAATGTACACAAAATATAGTTCGATTAAATATATTTAGGTTTATTTTATTTTAAAATATATTTATTTTTATTTTTTTTTATTTTTTTATTTATTTATTATTATTTTTTTTTTTTAATATATTTATATTAAATATATTTAAATTCTATTTTATAAAACAAATGAAAAGTTAGCTTATTGAAAACCTTTTATTTATTTCAATGAAAGCAAAATTAAATTAAATTAAATTAATTTTTTTATAATTTTTTAAAGATTTGTATCGTTGACTGGCAAATAAATTTAAATTATATTCAATATAAATATTTAAAAATTTAAGCAATAAAACATAAATTACAGTGAAATTTAATTTTTGAAAAATCATTTTAAGTTAAGCAAAATATATTTTCATAGAATTTATATTTATATAATTACAAATATTTTTATTATTTTTATTATTATTATTCTTATTTATATAGTTATTTAGTTATTAAATTTAAAAAAATATATGAAAAACAGTAAAATTAAAATTAATTTTATAAAATCATTTTAAACTGCATTAAGTAAAAGTCATTTTTATAAAACTAACATGTAGAAAATTAAAAATATGTTAGTATTATATGTATATATATATATATTTTTAATTAAAATTTGTTAAAATTATGTTAAAGAGTTGTATCATAAGCACATAATTAATTTTCAGCAATTTATTATTTATATTCGCAGAAGCTGCAAGTTTTCTTATTAGATTTCGCAGCCAACTGAAGTTGCTGAAATTTCTGTTAAATGCTTTGAAACAAATATATTTTAAAATGAAATCTTTTACATTTTAGCTAAAAGAGTGAGGGAATTTATTAGTTATATTCGTGCTCATGGAAGCTTTTGCTTTCTGTATCCATTGACCAGCAATCAAACTGCTGAAAGTTTATATAAAGATTTATTCTTTTCTTATTAATAAAATTTTTTTGTTTCAATTCTAAGTACAATTTAAAGTATTATGTCGTCTGTTAAATAAAATTAATATTAAAAAAAAAAATAATTGTGAGGAAATCAATTATATATAAATTGAAGTTCGTACATATTTTAAGCATTCTTTATTAATATGTTTAAAGACTTTATTAGTGTAAACAAAATATTTCAAATTTATGTTGAGCTATATTTTGTATTTTATAGTATTAGCTGCAGAGACTGTTAAATATAATTAATTTTCTTTATGATTTATTCCGGCTAAAATATTGTTTTTGTGGCAGGAAATTTCGACTTAGCCATTAAGTGAAGTAAGTTAGATATTTACTGCTTGTACATTTTGCTAATTTGAACATTGGACACGCAAATACAGGAATAAAATTGAAAAGCCAAAGCAGCTTAACAAGAAAAGAAATACACACACAAATTGCCAGACTGTGGCCCAAGGCAATAAAACCACAAAAGTGAATAGTTGGATGTACGACCATGTAGAATAGTTTATATATAAATATATTTGTATATATATATTAGTATTTGTGGATGTATGTGTATTTCTATAACCATATAAACTTAGCTACAACAAGCGAGTTACACGATAATAAAACATATTTTAGAGCGAGCAACAAAAAAATGCTCACAAACGACAGTTGGCAAGGCAACGGCAACGGCAAGAGAAAGGCAGAGAAGGATGAGCTTTGGCGAGGCGAGGAGAGCTGGGCGGGCGAACACTTGAGAGCGCTTTTACAATGGCAATACACACACACACACAGCGAGACAGACAGACAAATGTGTGTATGTGTGCAAGGCGAACTACTTATGGCAGCCAAGCTAAAGTGCAGGAAAAACTAGATAGACAAATGTATGTGTGTGTGTGCATATAAAACATTTATTTGTTTTTGTCGGAAACACTTGGTGCGTATGATAATAAATACTTAATCCTCAACAAAAGAATATTAAAAACAACAATAAATGGAAATGCTAAAGAGCATAAAGAAATGCATGAAAACAAATGCTGAGCTGGACAGCGAGAGCGAAGCGTGGCCTGAGCTGCGCTGGACTGGGGGCATATATACATACATATGTACATACATATGTACATGTGTGTACGTAGCTTAGCTTGGTGTGGCAGGTGTGCCATGTGTAGCAGAACAAGAGGCGCTTTTGAAATGTAAAATGAACTTGCTTTTTATGCTACTCAAACATGCATGCATACATACATAAAATTATTGTACATAAAAGCGAACAGAATGCCAGGAGTCAAATGTGCGGTGGCATCTGCTTCTTGTTGTTGTTGTTGTTCATTCTAGCTCTGGCAACTTTATCAAAAGCAAATAAAACTTGGCGAGAGCAAATGTTAACGAACCACAATAAGCCAAAGCCACAAAACAGTTTTCGTCATCTTCCATGAAGAAAAGTCATTAAAACCGAGAGCAAGAAGACAACACAGTCTTATTATTCGTGGCTCTACAATTATTACAATAATAATAATCATACGCACAGTTGCACAGAGTGCGAGAGCGAGAGCGAGAGCTGAAACGAAAAAGTAAAACAAAATCTATTACAGATAACAGCTAGTTGCGTATATATTTGTTGTAGTTTAGTTTTATAATTACCATTTTGTACGGCTTATATTTACACATCGTCGTAGCTTTGAGATTTTATGAGTTTTTCGCTTTTCGTTTTTCGTTTCAACAAATATTAACATTTTGCTGGAACGATAAGCGAAAACTTTCCATACAGTGCGTGTGCGTTCTGCTGCGTTTTTGGCTATGAATTTGAATTGGTAGCAGACTCAAACACTCACACACACATTCATACACACTCACACACACGCACACACATGCTCTCCCATTCGCTAGCATTCGCCAGCGGCGCATTATTATAGAAATGTTTCCAAAAAAGTTTGCATTGCTATCAAGGGGCCATCTAAAGCGTGGCATCAACATAGACCTCGACTTCATGCTCAGCCCCTTCCCTCCCAGCTACCCTCTCCCCTGCAACACTCTGACCAACCAAACGTCGTCTGTGTGCTGAAAAGTTGCCCGTGTTAAACTTTAATTACAAATAGTCGAGCTGCCTCTCGCATCTCCGTTGCCAGACAACAACAGCGCGACTCTCTGAAACTTTGCTCTGGCTTAATGCGTATTTACATATGTAGTCAGCAGATAATAACATATTAGAAGGCACTCACTATGGTTTATCGTGGTTATCTCTCTAGTTATACTTCATGCGAGCTTCAGCCACAAGCGGCGCATTTTTTATTATATAGAAATAAATAGACTTTAGACTTTACCTAGAACTGTTTAAGAGAAAAGAGTTGAGCGCCAAGTCCATTAAATAATTTTCAGTAATTTAGGCAAAGAGTGGATATAAGCAACTGCTTTTGTTTTTAGATTTATTATTTAATAAATCAATTTTTGATTTAAGCCTTTGCTTGATGCTTTTTAAATATCTTTAAAAATTAATAAAAATCATACGCCGCTTATAACTTAATATAATAATCATTTATCTCGCTGAATATTTTATAAATTTTGATTGGGAATTTAAAAAAATGTATTTAACAAATTTTTAAATTTATTTAAAACCAACTACTTGTGTTTTTAGATTAATTCATTAAATAAATTAATTAATTTAGATTAATTCATTAAATAAATTAATTAATTTAGATTAATTCATTAAATAAATAAATTAATTTAGATTAATTTATTAAGATGTAAGCCTTCGTCTAATTCTTTCTGAAGATTTTACTATTTAATTGTAACGAATTATTTATAATGAAATAATAATCATTTATCTTGCTGAATATTAAACAAAAAAATTATTTTGATTTTGGATAATTATATCATTTTATAAAACCAATTTCTGGAGGTATTTTTAAGCAACTGCTTTTGATTTTAATTTAGTTTATTTTGGATTTACATTGAGAAAATATTTGGACTAATATGTTCTTTATTTATATTTTTATTTTATATTTTTTTATTTTATATATATATTTTTTTTAATTATTTTTTTATGTAGCTGAATATATTAAAATTTGAATTATTGGTTTATCGGTTAATTAATTTATATTATAAAATACATTTTTTTTTAAAGGTTCGCTTTTTTCAAACAAGAATGGTTCAAAGTGACAATTGCTGAGCTCATTGGCCGACACAGCACAAGGTACGCGGACAGATTATCCGCCCACCCAAACCAACTTGCAGCCAATCTAACCAACAACACAATAAACAGAAGGCTGAAAAGATCACACCCCTTGGATCTCAGAACTGACATAAATTAAACTACATTTATAGCAATAAAGGCATTTAGCCACCCCAATAGCTAAGGTATACTTATAAATGCGCTGTAGAGTTTAAGACAAAAGCTGCAATAAAAAAAAAAAAAAAAAAAAAAAAAAAAAAAAAAAAAATATAAGAAATATTGAAAATAATTAACTGAAAAACAAAATGAATAGTTAATGTACATAATGTAGCAATCGTAGTTTGGTGTTTTATCTATTCATCGCCTGAGCGTTCGTGCAGCTCTGCCGAAGACACTTGGCAATGCTAAAATGCTTAAAAAAAAAATAAATAAATAAAGAGAAACTCTTAAAAATAAAAATAAAAGTTTAAAAGATACTTCTTCTTTTTTTTTTTTTTCTTCTCTTGAAAAGCTTTGCTTGAATGTTTTTTGGGCAAGCAGCTGTCCGACAGTTGAGAATGATTTATTATAATATATTAATAAATTGTATTATATCCCATTGCACTATTTTAAATGATATGACTTACATTCGATAAAACAATATTTAGAAACTAAGCACAGCAATTATTCCCATAAAAACTCATTGAAAAGAGACTTCAAGTTATTTTCAATAAGTTTCTTGTGAGAATTTCTGCAAAGTATCTGCTTAATATTGCTGCTCAACAGAAAGTCATATCATGTTAAATATTATTAATATTCTATATATATTACTATATTATATTATTATTACTATTTTTCCATACATAGACATGTTGCTTGCCAAAAAAAATAAAAAAAAAAAAAAAAAAAAAACAAATAATACAACATTAAAGTTTCCCAGTTTCCATATCACTTGTCATGCCTATCGGAAAATGTATCAAGTGAAAGCCCTTTATCAGCAGCTGCACAGCCTCGTATATGGCTATAAAAGTAATCGAATTATTATAACAAGAATAAGGGATGCCATGATAAAAGTCAACAACAACAGAACAACATTTAGTGCAACTGCTGACAAATGAATGTTGTGCACACAAATATTCATACTTTAGAGCTTTACTATAAGCACTTGTTGTCCGTCGGACTGCCTATATATGTATGCATGTGGTTTGTGCATTGCAATAACGTATTGAATTTAATTATTTACTATTTATTGCTCATTACATAAAACAAATTTACATGACGGCAGCAGACATGGGCTGGCTATCGACTGCAGCAGATGTCCATCTCCGATGTTGTTGTTATTGTTGTTGTGATGGTACTGACTGGAAATTGACTCGCTTGACACAAAGAATTATATTACGTATACGCAGTGATATGCGATGCGATGCGACGGGACGCAGCGCGCTGTTGCAGCTGCGACCGGGGCAGTCAGTGTAAGAGACGGCGATTCAATGTATTGGAAAATTGCAAAAAAAAAAAGAGAAAAACAACAAAAATTATCACAGACAAAAACAAATACATTAAGGCAACACTTTGTAGCCGATTGTTATTGTTGGTTTTGCTGTCATTTCTCTTGTTGCTGTTGGCCTTTGTTTGCGACAAAATAATTTTACAATGCTGACACATTTTATGTTTATTAAATCAGCAAACCAGACTGCCCCAGCACTGGACAGGACACTCAGAGCCCCAAAAGTGAACCCCAATTTGTGCATGCTTCATTTGATTAAACATTTATGCTCAACGTCTGCCACTGTTGTTGTTTGTTCTCCGGCTGATGGGTGTGCCTGTGTGTGCCTGTGTGTGTGTACGTATAAAATCATTCCATATGATTTACTCACCAGTTCATTGGTCAACTCGGAGGCGCTGATCCGTCTCAACTGACTGAGCTGAACAAGTGCAGCCCAGACTCTCTCTCTCTCTCTCTCTCTCTCTCTTGTTCAGTAAGCAAATCTGGTGACCCGAAAATTAATTGATTGGAAAATAATGTAACATGCATTTATTGATTCATGTTGAAGGCGTCTTTCGGGGCACATGTGACCAGGCTGCGGGTCAATAGAGCTTGTATCGCAGCCAACACACAATTGTTTCCCACTCATTCCCGTTCCCTTCTATTGCTGTTATTGAGGTCAGTAAAAGGTTGTGGCAGCTACTGCTTTCAATTTGGTTTCCGGTCAGTCCACTTTAATATTTATCTACTTACAGCGCATATGTATGTGTATATATTTGGCTTTTTGTTCATCATCAAGATCAGCCCTGTTGTGTGTGTGTGTGTGTGTGTGTGTGTATGTATTTTATGCAAAATCCATATTCAATTTGCCAACTGAACATCTGTGCAAATATCAAATATTGACTACAAATACTTGCTGGCTTGGCAGCCCGAAGTCCATTCCGCACTTGATATGCTCGAGTGCTGTTGCTTTTACATTAAATTGCAATTATGTGTATGTGATTTTATTTGCACACATATTTAAATTTTCTGTGTGTGGCATTTAAATCGCTGACTTCTACAGTGTTTACCATGGCGGCCATTTATGAACTTGTTTCGCTTGATTGGGTGTTCAAGTGGCCAGCATTGAGTGAGCTTCATTGAAGCACCTAAACATATAAAATTGTGTAATACACTTCATATGGTATTTGGTAAAGCTTTCTTGCATTGGGGCATAAAAAGTGTTGCCTACATTTGTGCACAATGTCTGTAAATATACGAGAATATTTTTAGCAATGCCTGATTATGCTAACTGCTTAGCTGCTGCTGCCGCTGCCGCTGCTGCTGTAAACGGCTCTGTTATAGCAACAGCTTAACTTTTAACAGAACAGAAAGCTCTCTGTTAAGCAGTCACGCTCTTTTGTTTGACTTTGCGCAAAAAAATTCTCTTAAATGTAATTTACAGAATGTATTAAACTGTAAAAAAATGCATTTGATTAAAGAACTTCAAAATATTTTTGATATATGCTTGAATAATTATATTTATATATTGCATTTTTGTAATTTTTTTCTTATTTATTTATTCATGTTGAAAGAGTCAAAATATAATTTAGTTATTTAACTGTACATGATATATATAAACCTAACGGTCTAATAAAAAATTGTAGAAAATAATATAAATACTAAAACTATTTTGTAATATTTAATAAATATTTATTTTTATTTTTGTTGTTGAATATTCCACAATTAAATTATTTTGTAAAATTTCCATACATACAGATATGTTTATTTTAGAAATGCAGAAAAAACAAAATTGAATTAATAAAATATAATAATTATTATATGAGTAAATATTACAAAAAAAAAAAAAATAAATAAATAAATAAATAAATAATTAAATAAATTAAATAAATAAAAATAAATAAATAAAATAAAAAGAAAAAAAATTAAATAATCAAAATATAATTAATTTTATAATAAATTAAAATTATATTTGGCATATTATATGTAAATAAGTATATATTAGAAAATAATAAACATATAATGTATTTTATATTAAATTAAATTATTTTATATATTTTGTATTTTTTTTATTTTTATATTTTATATTTTGTTATTATTGAAATATATATATATTATATATAATTGAGTAAATATTAGAAAATAAACAAACTATATATATTTTTTTTATATTGATTTTATAATAAACTAAAATTTTAGTTTATATTAAATTATTATTATCATCTATTTAGGTAAATAAATCCTCGTCATATGGTCTTTTAATATACATGAAGATATAGGCGACGATACAAATCTGGTTACTCTTAATTATCATGAAGACTAGTCTTTAGAGCTTCAAGGTAAGATTTGTATCTTCTACTAATCCTCGTATCGTTTTTTGTATTTATCTCACAATTATATCAATAGGTGTAGCGCCCCTTCTTCTTCTATATCAATTACTTACACTCTACTCATTTTTAGCTTGAATATCAAGTAATAATGAATTGTTTTCCACTCTATTATCTATGAATCGCCTTCTTAATTATCTATACTATTGCCATACATATGACGGTACTCACATGTGAATCGTTGAGAACACTTGGATGATTGTCGGGAAGTAATTCGATATTTATTGTTTCGCAAAAATCCTACGCATGCCCACACAATACGTAGCAACATTTAACCAACAACAACGTACCCAGACCACTGCAAATGTTATTTTTTCCTTTTATTTTCTTACTTTTTTTTGGGACTTTAGCTCATAACTCAAAATGTATTTAGTAGCCAATCAAGCAGAATGACAGGCACAAGTTCAACCTGAGCAACAAAGGCTGGACAGGCACATTCCATGCTCAATTTTTTGACAATAACAACAATAATTCGAGGTGATCCATAAATGAAAATTGATAAACCTGGACACACGTGTCCAGTGCCAGCCGCCTGCTAGCTCCTACCACATGTAGCTTATGTGGATTTATGTGCATGCATGTGTGTGTGCGAGTGTGTGTGTGTGATTCTGTTTATGCTCTCAGCTGCTGTATTGTTTTTCCATGGTCATATTTGTGTTATTTAAGGAAAACTCTGAATTCATTCGGACAGATTAATGCGTATATATTGAATGTGGTATGTCATCTATTAGGTATGCCTCAAATTATGCAACATCATGTTTATTTGGCCTCGCCCCTTGGTGTGAGGATTGTGGAATTGAGTTGGGACTCCAACCCCAATACAAATTATAATTTTGTATTATGCCAGGCTAAATAACTTTTTGCTGTTTTTTTGTTGTTGTTTAGTTCTCCGCTCAAGGAACCCTCAAGTTGGCACGATTGCTTATAATTAAATTAACTTGCTAATAGTATACAGGGCTGGCTCTCACTCTGTCGCCCCTTAATTGAAACCTTGCCGGGCAAAAGAGTTGAAAGGTTAGTTGTCCTGTCCGCTCACCCCGCCTCACCACGTTCTCCTGCAGCGTTCAGCTTTGGCTGCGGGGATTCTGGGCGAACATAGCACAAAAAAAGGTCACCAATAAAGTAATTAGGCGCTCAGTGTCCGAGAAATTTGCTACATCAAAGGACATGCCGTCAGCTCCCAAAAATCTACAATTCCTGTCTATTGTGCTCGGCTTGGGGCACAGTTCTGTTACCTTTTGTGCGCAGCTCTCTCTGTCTCGCTCGCTCTCCAGCTCTCTCTGTGTCGCCGACTACCAACAATATAGGATTCAATTATTGCAAATAGGCCAGAAAGTGGCCCCGAAAAATCTGGACCAAGATGTAGATAACTAAATTGCTTTCCAAGTGACACACTCAGACAATTTAGAGTCCAAAAGGTTGCAAATTGAGTGATTCGCTCTGGATAATGAATAAACAGTTTCCCAGCTGGTTGAGTCAGTCTGGGCAGTGAAGTTTATTTAATGATGGCCTGATGAAATATAGACAAGTTTTTGCAGTTATAATAAATGGAAATTTTTGAGGTCTCAATAAGATATTATACCTAATTTATTATACCTATTGAATTTCACTTGAATTTATTGAAAGAGTCTTTGATTCTTTACTGGCTTTCTATATAATTAAAATCAAATTTCATCGCAGTTTCCATAAATAATTTTGTTGTGGCATTTAATAGAAATATTTCAAAATTTTTAAAGCCCAACTACAATTTATTAAAGATGATCTTTTTTTTAAACGTTTGGCATAAAGTAGTCTATCGTTTGACTACTTCCGGCTGGGACCTACGCTTCAACTTTCGACAGTCATTTGGCCAAAACGGCGACCGCTGCGATGCCTGGCTGATAAAAGGAAGACCGAATGGCAGAGATTTTATGTCGATGTTTGTGTAAAAGCGTGTCATAAAAAAGCTCAACTCAAGACGGGCAAAAAACAATATGCTATCCACCAAGAACTAAAAATAAAAAAAAAAAACTAGCATAGCAAAACTCTTATCAGCGACAAAGTGAAAGAACAAAAAAACGAACTGGCAAAAATTATAGAGCGATACGAATGTGAGTAGCTTTAAAGTTCTTCTCTTCGTTTTTTTCCCACTGCTAATTCTGTAGCGTCGCATTGGCGACAGTTCTGCGGAGAAGTTCCAGCGAGGTGTCGGAAGGCCTCAAAGATGATGGCAACAAGCAACACCCGAGAGCTGGGCACATACATGTCAAGAATGCGGCAACTGTCATAAATTCAAGTCGAAATTCGGGTCTGGACTGAGCAGATAAAATATGTACATATGTATGCATGTATACATATATACATATATATATGAATGTTGTTTTATCGAAGCTCGCCTAGCTAAAGAAGAAAAAAAAATGGCTTTTTAAAAAATTACATTAAATTTGTGCGCTTCAGTGGGCAGGAATTTATTTTGTTGCACGGTCCTTGGACGAGGACAATGCTGTCGCCCAAGTGGCGGACAAACAACAAGTACAACAACACTATAAACAGCACCAAATGGCACTTCAAGTGCCAGACAATCAATAGCGACAGAAGCAGGCACAACAAATTGCTAGCTGTCCCATGCAATTGTCTTTGGGGCAGGGCTTGTCTCTCTCCCGCTCTATCTTAATCTCTCTCTTTGTCTATGATTTAAATCGGGAGAGACAGAGAGAGTGAGAGGGTATGCGTTGGTTCTGCTTGCGTCAGGCATATATCATGGCAAATTATATCGCGCAACACATAATTATAAAACTAATTAGCTAAGAGATAGCAAACAAATAACGCTGCAGAGCGCAACTCAAGCAGTTGGCACTTCAATCTAAATCAGCTCAGCATGTGGGCAGCAGAGAGCCTAGCTTCTCTTGGCGATTCTCATCTAGGCGAGCAAAGTAATTGGAAATATGTATTTAATGCAATTAGAGAACAGATTTTCTTTGCGATTTCTTAAATGTAAAGAACGTCACATAATCATGTTTTTTTTTTTTAATATTTTACATAATTAAAAAATAAAGAAATTAAATTAACAATAATAAATAAATGCAAAGAAAGTTACACAAACATTTTTTTCAATATTTAATTAAAAAATAAATAAATAAAATAAAAAATAATAATAAATTCTCAAATGTAAAGAAAGTTCTATAAACATGTTTTTCTTTAATATTTTAAATAATTAAAAAATAAAGAAATTAAATTAAAAACCAATAAATTGTTAAATGTAAAGAAACTTACATTAATATGTTTTTATTTTTTTATATTTAATTAAAAAAATAAAGAAATAAAATAAAAAATAATACATTTTTTAAATGTAAAGAAAGTTACTCAAACATGTATTCTTTTTTTTTTTTTAATTAAAAAATAAAAAAACAAAATAAAAAATAATAAGTTCTTAAATAAAAATAAAGTTACATTGAGATTTCTTTTTAATAATAATAAAAAATAAATTCTTAAATAAAAATAAAGTTACATAGAGATTTTTTTTATTATTTAATTAAAAATAAAGAAATAAAATTAAAAAAAAATTAATTAATAAATAAAAATATATCAATTTATTTATTGTTCTATTTATTTATTTTTTTTATTGTAAATTATTGAAACTTTGATAGACATTTATACATTTTATTTAAATATTTAGTTTTAAATGTATATAAAAATTAATTATTTTTATTTTTGGTTTAACAGTTTTACTTTTTTTGATCTGCAAAAATATTGGCCTCTCAGTCCAGTTAGCTGCAATTATTTATTTTTTCCGCATAAAGCTGAGCTTTCTAGACGTTTCTTGTTGAAGATTCGCATCTGATTTGCTTGTCATTTTACACTTTTCATTTTTGAAGCATTCTCCCTCGCAAGATGCATTTATAAAAAATTTGCTTCCTTGTCGCAACAGCAAATTTTAATTTTATATTGTTATTTTTTTTTTATACATTTTTTTTCTGTCGCTGACATCTAAGCGCCTCAATCGCATAGGCAACGTGTCAATGGCATTGTCTCATTTCGGACGCTGTTTGCCATCATCATCGAGAGTTACACAAAAAGATCAAAGATAAATTTCCAATTTTTCTGTCACGCCTCATCAAACGCACCAAATACACTGACAAAACGTCAGGCCAAGGCAGGGTTGCTCTTCTCACCTCACCTCCCTCAGCTACCCTAGCTCTATCGCAGCGCCAAAAAAGCAACTTGAACTGAACTCATATGAAAAGCTTTTGCTATTATACTACGCTTATTGTGGGGATTGTTGTTTGTTGTATCGCTGCTATTATTGTTGACTTTATTGTTATTGTAACGCCGCGCAGACGGCACTTTAACAATTTTTATACATTTCTTCTTTTTGTCGCTTGTTTTTTCTCTTTTATGCGCTATAGATTGACAGCTTTTGTTGGCCAGTGCCAAACACTTCAGCGCACGGCCCAGCACAATGCGCTTGGCAAATGAACGTTCCCCGTGCGCTGCCAGAGCATCTGAACATCCGAACCAAAATATACTGAACTTCACTCACTACAGCAAAAGTACTGAGTACTCAATGCCAGCAGTAGCAGTAGCCAAGAACAACAACAACAACAAGTTCGTAGTTGTACATGGCCAGCATGAGGCTGACGTCAGCGCCATGTAATGCAATTAAGTTAAATTTTTGGTTTTCAGCAGAAAAAAAATGATGACTTTTTCAGTATTTACTTTGAAGTGTTCTGGCTGCCCAGTAAAAGCAATATATAATTCTCTCTCTTTCTGTGTGTGTGCTGCTTTGATTTTTAATGATTGCTAACAAATCTGCTTATAGCAGAAATACAAAATACGTTAGGGAAAAATTTGTAAAAAAAAAGAAATAAATTTGTTTCACATTTTTTCTATTTTTGCAATCATTAGCAGACCTATTTAATGCCAACTGTTAATGAGTACAGGTTGATAACCTGATTCATATTTAATTCAATTATTTTTCTTACTTGAGCGAAGGAGAGTGAGAGAGTAGCATAACCATAAGCAGCTTAGGAATTTATTTATTTTTTTGATATTTTTGTTTGCGTATAATATATCTAAGGTTTATTATAAAGATTTATTAATTTATTAATTTGTTTTTACTTATTAATTGAATTTTGATTAATTTATTAATTTATCATTATTATTTTTAATTAATTAATCAATTAATTTATTATTATTATTAATATTTTTTCTGCTAGAGGAAGCGAAAGAAAGTGAGAGTCAGAAGTAAAGTAAAATAATACATTATTTATTTAAATTATTGTTTTTTACAATACGGAAATTTAAATTTTAAATTGACAACGAGAAATATGTATTATGAACAATCATTATTATTATTAATATTATTATTATTTATTTTTCTGTTTTTTCACGTAGACTTTATATCTTATATTTAAATTCTATATTTGGGCATTGAAATAGAAAATTAAAACAAGGTGTAAAATAATTATTCTAATATTTAATTAATAATTCAATCTGTAAAAATTAAATAATTAATTAATAATTAAAAAATTAAATTATACACCTACACATATTTCTTTATTTAAAAGAATATTATTTCTTATTCCTATTATTATAATTATTATTATTTTTATTTGTTTTAATTTCGTATTTTTTTGCTATGTAAAATATTTTAAATTAAAACAATTTATTTTTAATTAAATTTTGTTCACATACTCTACACAGCTTATTATGTTTATATTTTTCTCAAAATCAAAGAATATGCTCTAAATTTATTTATATCTAAATATCTACTTTAAGTTGGGCAAAAACCTTCTCAATTTGTCAGTCATTAAAGCCGCCGAAGCGACATCGACAGATAGACTACAATTTATGTCTTTTGCAGAGAACTCAAATTACTCGCATTATCTACGCACTTCGCCACGCATCGCACAAATCTATATGTCAACTAAATGTCCTCCAGCTCCAGATGCGCACAAAAAGAAAAAAAATTTGTGGGGTTTATTGACCCAGAGCCTTGTCGGGCAAATTGCATGAGAAGCGTGAAACAAGTTGGCAGCATATGGAAAAGTCGAGCGAGTCGTCTGATAAGAGCATTTTGTGTGCTATTCCTATTAATATATGTATATATGAGTGCATACAGTAAGCACTCGCACTCTCGCAGCTAGATGACGGGCTAGACGCTTGCTTAGCTGGATATTAGACTGTCGGCTCAGTTGGGCCGCGCCCCCTCGCAAATTGTCCAAAGAGATTTATTAGTTGGGCGTTAATCCCCTGCGGCCTAATACATCATTTCAATTTGTTGCAAGTCGTGTTTATTTGCTGAAGTTTTCGTGTGGGATTGGGAGAGCTGGCCAGCAACAGAGAAATTGCTGGCCATCGGCTAAAACTATTTCACTTATTTACTTTCATAACTTGCAAATTGTCAACTTATTGTTGGCTCGCCATGAAACGCAGACAAACAAAAAAAAAAAAAAAAGGAAGAAAAAAAAGAAGAAATTCTTTGGAGTTGTGCAAAAAGTTTCATGCTCCGACAGTTTCTTGGGTAAGTGGCTTATTATGGGGGCGCTGTGGGCGTGCCGTAGGCGTGGCACTTCAGCTATAGTTTTGCAATATTGGTGGCTTATTCCCGTCTAACTGACAGTCGTCCTATAAGCTACTGTTTGCCCCAGCGAGGTGTGTATATTTAATTTAATTAGCTTAAAAGTCGCAGACTTTCAGCTGAGACTGTGATTTGAGGGAGAGTGCGTGTTCGTGATTTATATTGAGAGCTGTGCAGAAAAATTGCCCTATAACTGCATCAGTCAAGTGAGTTATCACCCAGTGCTAAAAAAAAAAAGCTAACTGCCTCTGGCTGGTCAGTCAAGGCTGTGGCTGGCTTAAATAACTTGTTAATATTTAAGAAGCTAAGAGAGAGCTGAACGTTTAGAAGGAATTAAAGTAGATTTGATTTGATTTATAAAAGGAATTAAAAAATAATTGAGTTAACAAAATTTAATTGATATAAGAAAGATTATTTTAATTATATTATAAAGCAATTTCTATTTTGGCTCAGCTAAACTAAGCAAAAAAAAAAAAAAAAATAAATAAATAAAATAAATAAATAAAAAAAACAAAAAACGAAAGAGAAAGAGAAAAAGAAAAATCATTTAATATTTTATATATTTTAAATAACCAATTTAAGTTACACATTTAATTTGTTTATTTATTTTTTTTTTATATTTTTTTATAAATAAAAAAATTCAATTGATATGTCAAAAATTTTAAAGGAATTTCTATTTTAGCTCAACTATATTAAGCAAAAAAAAAAAAAAAAAAAAAAAAAAAAAAAAAAAATAGAAAAAACGAAAAAGAAAAATAATTTAATATTTTATAACTTTTAAATAACCAATTTAAGTTACACATTTAATTTGTTTATTTATTTTTTTTTTATATTTTTTTATAAATAAAAAAATTGAATTGATATATCAAAGATTTTAAAGCAATTTCTATTTTGACTCAACTAAATTAGGCAAAAAAAAAAAAAAAACATAAATAAATAGAAAAAACGGAAAAGAAAAATCATTTAATATTTTATAAATTTTAAATAACCAATTTAAGTTACACATTTAATTTGTTTAGTTTTTTATTTATGTTTTTTTTATAAATAAAAAAATTTAAAAAAAAATAATAAAAAAAAATAATATATCAAAGATTTTAAAGCAATTTCAATTTGGCTCAACTAAAAAAACCAAAAAAAAAAAAAATAAATAAATAAATAAATAAATAAATAAATAGAAAAAACGAAAAAGAAAAATATTTTAATATTTTGTAAATTTTAAATAACCAATTTAAGTTAGACATTTAATTTGTTTATTTATTTATTTTATTTATTAATTCAAAAATTTAATTGATATATCAGAGATTTTAAACCAATTTCTTTTTTTGGTTCAACTAAAATAAGCAAAAAAAAAAAAAAAAAGAGAAAAAAATCATTTATTATATTATACATTTTAAATAACTAATTTAAGTTATTTTATATATTTTATTTATTATTTTTTCATATTTTTTCAACCAGTTTAAGTTACATATTAAAATTTTCTATTATTACATAATTCACCATTTAATAAATACGCGGCTTCAGTCCTATATTAATGCCAGTAGTCGAGCGCAGGATCAGATTCATGATCGGCTGCACGGGCTCGCCCAGTGGCAGTATCTCAAAATGTCTGAGCATTTTGCTAATGGTGCTCTTCATCTCCAGCATGGCAAACTTTTGGCCAATGCAATTGCGTGGACCCGCCGAGAAGGGTGCATATGCAAAGACATCGATATTGCCATTGTTGTCGGGGCTAAAACGTTCCGGATTGAATTTCTCTGGCTCGGGGAAAAAGTCGGGATCGCGTTGAGCATTATAGATGAGCAGAATAATGTTTGTGCCGGCCGCTAAGTGTTTTCCATCTGAGAATGGCAACAAAATGGCATTTGTATGTATATCAAGTTTATTTTAGTTGCTTCACTTACTCAGCGTCACATCCTCTGTCAACTGGCGGCCAATCATGGGCACTGGTGGATACAAGCGCAGCGACTCCTTAATGACACACTCCAAGTACTTGAGTTCGCCCAGATCGCGCATGCTCATCGTCTTGGCCTTATCGTTGCCAAAGACGTCAACGATTTCTTGGAAGGCGCGCGCTTGCACCTCAGGATGTCGAGCCAGCAGATACAGCGTATAGGAGATGGCACTGGTCGTCGTGTCGTGACCCTCAAACATGAATGTGTCCACCTCCTCGCGTATGTCCTTATTGCTCAGTGGCTGCCCGTCCACCGTCGACTGCAGCAGGATATCCAGTAAGGCCATGCGACGTTTGCTGCCCACGTCATCGTCATCGACACTTGTGGAGCTTTGTGTGGACTGCTGCTTTAGAGTCTGCTGTAGGGTATCGCGACGCTCTGCAATCACCTTATCCGTAAAGTCATGCATGGCCTTGATATTCTGGTTCAGCTCGCGAAAGAGCAGCGGGAAGAATATGCGCATGGTTTGATCATATCGCTGTAGAGGGCTCAAGAAGCGCTCGGCCATTATGCTGGACACACTGAACGAATCAGAGAAAATAAATAATTAATAAGAAATTCCTATTGTATTGGATATGAATGAATATTGTATTGCACTCACTTCTTTACGGCCTGCACATAGGGAAAGTTGGGTTCGCGTTGCGCATTGATCTTGACGCCCATCGATGTTTCGGCTATGATGTCCAGGGCTGCGAGGCAGGCGACTGGGAACATGTTGATCACAGTTTTGCCATCGGCTCGATCGTACAGATTCTCGACCATGATGGCGCTTTGCTGATCGAACACCTCAACGAACTGTTCGAGTATCTTGAAATGGAAGGCGGGTGTGATGATCTTGCGACGTCTAAACCACTTCTTGCCAGTGCTCAGCAGCAAGCCATTTCCTAGCCAGTATTGCAGCAGTTTGTACAAATTGTTCTTGGTAATTGTCTGCTGGCTGCTTAGAATGGCCTCCATCATGCGGACATCGGCGGTAATGAAGCCATATTCGTGCAACATGGTAAATTTGATATTTTTACCATATTTTTTAATTAGGCGCGCAACCAGGCTCAGCATAGCTGCAATATAGTTCAAGTATCAGCTTTCTATAGATAAGAAGTTTTCTATATTTGCTTACTTTTG
The DNA here is from genome assembly GCA_035045845.1 of Drosophila buzzatii. Lineage (NCBI taxonomy): Eukaryota > Metazoa > Arthropoda > Insecta > Diptera > Drosophilidae > Drosophila > Drosophila buzzatii. Next base: position 6,115,205 of record JAWNOS010000244.1, on the reverse strand, counting down.
GCGGACTCGCCGATCATGATGATTGGTGCATTGCCCAGCAGCGGAAGTTCAATCGGACCCTTTATGTCAGCTGCCTCTAATAATTGCTTCTGCCGCCGCGTATTCAAATAGTTCCAGAAAACGAGAGCCGTTAGAAGTAGCGCACAGATTTCGAACCACATGACGCAGGGTTAGGTACAAGAATAAATTAAAACTGTTAAAAATTGAACCAGCTCTTCCCGACTACAGCTAATATTTGACTGCTCTCTCACACCAAGCTGTCAAGCATTTTTGTACTTCGATCTGCTGAGTGCTCGATTAGATAAGACACTTGCGTTGCTTATCGGCGAGTGTTAAGCTTTCCAGCAATAATTCGCTTGGCTTGGAACAACTAATCATAGATTATTGAGCTAGTGTCACCAGAATTACTAAAAACATGAATAAAACTATTAGCTAGAAGGCGGCAAGTACTCATGTCCGTGCGAAGAGTGAACGGCTTGTAGATACCATAATCAAATCAAGCCTGCAGTGTGTATAAACATATGTTTTATTTATATCTTTGCAAAAGCAAAGAAAATTGGCAATGAAATAAATAAAAATGAAAATAATATAAAAATGAACTGCTGAACTTAATTTGTATACTTGCTTATTAATCTGAAGGTCACTTTATATTATTATTTGATTAAAATTGCTTTTGAAGATTAAAGCTTGTATGTAGAATTTATGATAATCTTTTTAGCTATGGATTAATTAGAATTAAAAAAAAAAAACAACAAATAAATATTATTAATTGCTTAATTTAATAAATTCATTAATATTTTATTAAAGAGTTAATAAATAAAATAAAATATATATCTGACTTATGATTTTGCCCCATTTACTTGCTTCATTTAAAATTATATAAATATATTTTTTTTTTTTTAATTATTTATTATTTTTTATTATTATTTTTTTTGTAAATTCTTTTGAATTTTACTAAGAATATTATTCATATTTTTGTTAAGTTTAAGCAATAATTTATTTATTTTTAATATTTTAATCGATTTGTTTTTTATAGTAGTCAGCGTAGTGACCTATTTGCTTATTTCGTGCGCCTTACATATATTTATTTATCTATCTGCTTATATAAATATTCATTTAAATATTTAAAAATATTTTTATATAAATATATCAATATATTTTCTGCAGCTTCTAAATGGAATCAGTATTTAAGAAAATGCATACAATAAAATTATATATTTAATATATTTCAAAAGAAAAATATTTCAAGTCAGCTAAAACGTTTTTCTTTTTTTTTATACTTGGGTATATAATAGTCGATCATTTACCAGTTTATTGATTTTCCATTTACCATTGGCATTTTTAACTACAAAATATTGCAGTTCAATACTGTTCGATTAGTATTAAACATCATTAAGTTAATGCACCTTCAAAAGCCTGTAACAATGCATTCCCAAACTAAGCATGAGTAGACAATACTCGGTGTGATTTTCTTTTTGAGTAGATAATAAAGAGAAAAAGAATGAATTTTATTTAATTTTTTAAAAGTATTTTTTATAATTGAAAAAATTTGTCTGTACTTACGCTTCGATTACTTATTTAATTCCTATCAATATATATTTATATTTATCCAGTTATAATTTATGCAATTTACTTCTTCGATATGCTTGCTGGCTAAGCATGAGTACTAATATTTTTTTCAGCTTTTAATCATGACTAGCTAGAAAGTCAATTTGGCTTTATATAGTATAAATCCATAAGTCTAAATCCGGCACAAGATAATAGAAAGAAACTTTTTCCACGACTCTTGGACTATTAGTCCAATAATTAGAGTATATACGATAGTAAATCATATTTTTAGTTAATCATTAACTAAGAGCTTGACGCTATCAAGACGATAAGAAAAAGCTTATGGTGAAGCGAACACACTCTTGGGTTAGGTCAAGAATTTGTATAAGGCGTGTGCTTATCTGTACTGTATATTATATATATATATATATATATATATTTATTTAGTATTTATAAATATTATTTAAAATGAGCTTGCTGAAACACCGCAAATGAATCGAGAGAGATAACAAATGATTATTCGTTTGCTTGCTGCTCCATTGAATCGAAATTAGCTCAATTTCCTCTAATCAACTCAATTAGTTGAAATGTAATAATAACTGTTGTTAAGCAGACAGCAAATTCGAAACGAGCCAAACCACAAAACGTACAAAATGTTGTGGGTGAAGCGTCGAGCGAAAGCCAGTGGAGCAGCAGCAGCAGGAGGAGGAGGAGCAGGAGGAAGCAGGAGTATGTGTGTGCTGGTGCTGGGAGTTTGGCAGGGACCGTAGGTCAAACGGAGCAAATTTGCATGGCTACAGTGAGAAATAAAAGTATTTGCATATTGTGCGACTGCTCTGACGCCAGGCCACAGATAATCACACGTGCGAGGGCCGTGTGCTAACCGTTGTTTCTTTATTTCCGCTTGCTTCGCTTCCTGTTTTGTTTTTGTGATTTTTGTTATTTGTTTCTCTCTCTCTTATTTGCTTTTCTATCTGTTGGCTTATTTTCAAGAGCTTTTAATTTCCTACACGGTGTGCTGTTTATGATTACACCAAACTACCCGCCTGTGCCAGGAGCTGGAGCTGGAGCTGTAGCTGGAGCTGGAGTTGGAGCTGTAGCCAAAGAAGTCGCTGTGGCAGCACTTTCGATCTCTGTCTGTGGCATTTGGATGATTAATGTGTTTACACAGGCAACGAGCGTTGCGGTCGAGTCTGATTTGAAAGGGTTAAAAGGCGTAAACACACACACCCACACACACACCCACACACACACCCACACACACACCCACACTCTCACACACACACATACTCATTCAGTCAACATGCTGCGTGCCCTTTGTGTAATTTTATTTATTATTCTTTTCTTGGAATTGACTCTCACTTGGGAGCAAGATATTAAAAATGCTCCTTTGCCCCTTTGCTCATATTTGTTTATTTTAATGTGTGTAAGTGTGTGTGTGTGTGGCTTTTTGTTGCGCGTCGCCTTTTGTTTTTATTTGGCTGTGCGTCAACAATTTAATTAGTTAAAAAGCCAGAGGCCTCCAGTACCATGTCCATGTCCATGCGTTCCGTGTCTCATCTTGCAGCACATCCTTTTGGCCATGTCTGCCATTTACTTTCATTTCGCTAAGGCGCTGTCGCATAATCTTTTTGCACCATGTTAAGTGGCTGGAATTGAAATTTACGATTGCAAGTAAAGGTAACGCAAATAAATGTGTGCCAACTGGCGACTGGCCATGGCCAGAGCAGAGCGCGTGACTCACGAGGCAGCTATAGAATAAGTAGCTTCAAATACTTATGTAGCTGCTAATATATCAATAAATGAAAACTGATTTATATATATTAAATTTGTAAATAATTTTTACATTTCTTTTCTCCATGTTAATATTATTGATTACATTTTTTCATCATTGCCTGAAATAAATTTTAAAGTTATTAATGAACTGATTGAAAATGAATTGATTAAAATTAAATTATCTAAAAAAATTAAAATAACATATTTTGTATTATTTATTTAATTATTATTTATATAAATATTAATTTATTTATTTTTGTTTTTATTTATTTAAATGTTTATTTCTTTTGTTAACTTCATTTATTTTATTTATTTAATTAATTAATTAAACACATTTTTTTTTATTAATTTATTTATTTGTATTTTTATTTATTTAATACTTATTTCCTTTTTGAATTTCATGTATTTTATTTATTATATGTATTTTAATTATTTTATTTATTTAATTAATTAATTAAATTTATTTGTATTATTTATTTATTTATTTGTATTTTTATTTATTTAAAAGTTTATATCTTTTATTAATTTTATTTATTTCGTAAATTTGATTTTATTTATTTTTTATTTTATTTATTTTATTTAATTAGTTTATTTTAATCTTGTTTTTTCATTAATTTAGTTATTTTGTTTATTTCTAATTAATTTATATTAAATTAAAAAATATATATATATATTAAAAATAACTTTTAAATAAAATTGTCCAAGTCTACATATCAGAACACAGCTTGCGTTTTCTCCTCTCTCTCGTAGCATATGAAGAACACGAACGATAGCTTCGGGTTTCAATCTCAACGTTCTGTTAAAGCGACATAAATGTAGACAATGATGAGTGTGGAGGGTATGGAGAGCGTGGAGAGTGTGTAGAGTGTGGAGAGTGTGTAGAGTGTGTAGAGTGTGTTAGCCCCTTCTAAAAAATTTATAAATGACTCAAATACAAATGCTGCTCATCTTGATCTTATTGATAATTCATTCAAGAGCTCAGCAGTTCAGGCATTGAAAAACTTCTCTTTGCAGCAGCAAAAATTTATTTTAAATTATTTTCAATTAGCATAATCTAAATTTCTCTTTCAAATAGCTTTCCATTCACATACAAATCTATTTATTATTTATTTGATACTGAAATCCATAATAGTGAACAGTTGATGTTCGTGTTCGTGTCACGTGGCCAGATCTAGGGTAAGTTTTAAATTATTTAAGTGGCCTAGAGTCAGGCCACATGCGATTCAGAGTCGTAGTCAGGTGCGGCTGGCGGCGGACAGGTGCCAATATTAAATAGTTTAAACGAGATCGTGGAACTGGGCTAGTTTGGGGTCTCGCTGACTTTATGGCCATGATAAGCTGGCCAGGGCAGACCCTTTTGATTTGGTTTAGGATTTGCGGTTGTCGCTGCCACAGTTGATATACCCCAGTTTGCCTTTTTAGCTCGTTAGTTATGCGCCCAGCTGGTACCGGGGGCCCGGGGCCTGGGGCCGTAGCCATATGAATCCAAGTGTCCCAGGCGGGTGGAACCGGGCTTAAGGTTTATTTAAAAGGCCAGTGCCGCATGTTTGGGGTTTTGTGTGTGTTTTAATATGACACCTTTGCCAATGGTAATTTATCACCTCAGCACAGGGGACATATGCTTTGGGCCAGCCGTCGCTTGTCAGTGACTTTCCCTCTCTCTCTCTCTCTCCCTCTGTGTGTGTGTGTGCTTTATAAACACTGGGGGATTAAGCCAGCAATGACTTTAATGTGGGACCAACTGATTCTGGCTGGCAGATAATTAGTGACCGTCCAGAAGATTTATGCATGCGTGTAAATGGCTTAAAGTAGCAAGCAAATAAAACAAAATGAAATGTAAACAAGCTAAGCAGCGTCTAATTAAATCGCAGCAAAAAGCCAATGTGGCAAACCCAACTCAGAGCTACTATTAAAAGCATTGCTAAATGTTGCATCAATCGGCTCAGCAGAGCCAGCCTTGGCTGGCAGGCATCTGGCAGCAGTCATAGTCATAAGCCTGACATACTTGGACCTGCATGTTAATTAAGTTTAGTCCCAACTAAATGTCACCTGTTCTTCGTTGTGCACCCATATCAAGAGAAAAACTGTCACTTTAGAGCGAGCTTAAGCTGCTTCAAAACTAGAGCTGAAAGCAGGTCTATGCAGACGGCAGTATGAGTAATAAAAATAATAATATATACATGTATGTATACAGGATCGGCATCGATCGAAATAAATCACTATCAACATAAAATCCTCTCCAGCAACATGCATCACCTGCAAGTAAACATTTGTTGCCAGCAACATGCATCACGCGCAAGTAAACATTTGTTGCCAGCAACATGCATCAACCGAAAGTTGCAAAGATTCCGATAGGGTTTGCTTAATTGTTTTGTTACGTCTTAAGCTAATATATTATATTAAATAACAAGTTGTCATAATCTAGCCTATATTGCGACATATTCAATTATATATATATTCATATATATTTCAATTACTTATATGCATTCAGTTAACATTTACTTTTCTTCTTTTTTTCTCCTTCTTTTTATTGTTTAGATTTTGGACATAGATAAGCTTATATTCGTTATTTTATTTTACAATTCATTGAATTTGGCATTCTGTTTGCTCAGCACTTGGCCAAAAACAATTGCAAATGCAAATGTTGCTAAAAATAAATTGTGTTGAATTCAAATTTGTTTTTTTTTCTGAGCTGAAATCTCAACAAAAGCAATGCAAATTTTAATAACACTCGTGTGTGTGTATTGCAATATCTATTTATTTTGTTATTGAAATTTTGGCTAAAAACTAAACAGTTGCTATGAAGAGTCGTTGTTGTTGTTGCTCTCTAACGGCCATTGGATTCTTGTCGAATTATTAACCAATTTGTTGCTTAGCAGTGCCTCGACTTCATTTGGTATGCGTGACATGTAGGAAGCTGCTTTGCCGATGGTTGGGTTTTGGTTGCCTGGTTTCCTAGTTGACTGCTCACCCACTCACATCATCCCCAGCAACTGTAGCCACCCACACCCCCACCACCATCATCATCATCATCATCATCATCATTAGCAATGGCATTGGCAACGCAGCAGCAGCCACGACGCGCCACAGATCAAAGAACTTTGACAAAAATTAAGCTCACCTATGTATTTGCCACGTCTGCTCTAATGAGCCATAAAAATGAGGTCTAAACGGCAGCCGACTTTGCTCCGTTTCCATACGCAACTCTAATGGCTCTCCGCTGCCTGCCAGCTCAGATGTCAAGCAAGCAGCGCCATGTACTTGTCTCTGGGAGTAAGTCAATGGAAACATATTGATTTATATACGCTTAGAGAGAGTTCATGAAAGGCTTGCGTGTAGGTGTGAGCTTTAGAATTATCTACACTCTTTTTTTCTTTAGCCACATTGCTGGCCTAATTAAATAATTAATTAAGAATTAATTTTATGTTGCAGCAGAATTTTTGCGTTCTATTTATGTTTGATTATTTGATCAATTTAACAACAATTTTAATCAACAATTTGCGCGCTTTATATTATAATAAATTTGTCATGTTTATTTTTAAGATTTCATTATTTATTTTATTAATTTTTTTCATATTTTTATTATATTTTCAGTTAGTTTTATTTTGAAAACCCTGTTAAATCAAACGAGATTTTTTATATTAAAAATGCAACTCCAAATATTAATTATTATAAAATATTTAGCATTATTTAAAAATTTATAAAATATTCAGATGAGGACAATAATATATTTAATTCTCAATTTTAATGCAAAATAGCTTAAGAATTATCTACACTCTTTTTTCTTTAGCAAAATTGCTGGCTTAATTAAATAATTAATTAAGAATTAATTTTATGTTGCAGCAGAATTTTTGCCTCTTGTTTGTGTTTGGTTATTTGATCAATTTAACAACAATTTTAATCAACAATTTGCGCATTTTATTTTAAGAGATTTTAAAGATTTAATTATTTATTTTATTAATTTTGTTTTCATATTTTCATATTTTTATTATATATTTTTTTAGTTTAGTTTTATTTTGAAAACCTTGCTAAATCAACAGAATTTTTAGAACTAAAAATGCAACTCCAAATATTAATTACTATAAAATATTTAATATTATTAAAAAATTGTAAAATGTTCATATGAAGACAAAGTATATTTAATTCTCAAATTTTAATGCAAAATAATGCAAATAATATTTAATGCTTAAAATGAAGGCATTTTATTGTACATTTTTTAAATTATTATTATTATTATTTTTTTTTTTAATAATTTATAATATTTTTTTTTTTTTTTAATAATATATTAATGTATTCAACATAATATTAAATTATGTAATGCATTATATTTTGTTATAATACAAATTTAATTAAATTAAAAAAAAAAAGGTTCTTCATAATAAAGTCTCAGTTCGCTTTGGTTTTGAGCTCAATTTCTTCAATGTATTTATTTGATGCCCAAAATAAAAGTTGCCCAAAATATGTATTTTTTGTGCCTTAATTTAATTGCCATTCAATATTATTTTTCTTTCAATTCCAGCTAATCGTATATTTGCTATCTGATACCTCTCTCTGGCCAATTCAGTTGAATTTCCCACTGCAGTAACACTTAAACCTACGTCTGCTGCACACAAATCCAAGTTCAAGACCTTTCTCAACTTGTTTTACGATCACAAATGACTTGACAGCTGCGAAAAAAAGTAAATATCACTATCTGTTCTTATTTTTTTTTTTTTTGCTTGAGCAAAGTTTTGGCCGTTGGCAAACTTTGCCATCTACTGTCGCCGCACAAAGACAAAAAAAAAAAAAAAAAAAAATTGAATGGAAATATTGCGAGTACAACATTATGTTAATAATCGCAAAACAATTTGTTGTCCTGAGCAGTCGTGTGTGAGCGCATTCGCTGCTTTGTATTCATTTGGGTATCACTTGGCCTGGCGGAGAGACTTGGCGGCGTCGCGACGCGTCGGTGCGACAATAAATCAAATTTTATAATAATAATCTCAAATTCAAAATGGAGCGGCCAAAGTTTTTAAAGCTGCTGCGGCTGCTGGCCTCAAATTATATACAGAAACTTTGAAGCGCTGCTAAATATTTGGACAACAGTCGCAGCAGCGGCGACAACCCTAAAGTAACCCCAGCAACTGTTTTATTATTAACTTCATTTGCTGGGGAGCCACAAAGCGGCAAAGTTTAACTTGCACTACACCAAAAAGCGTGGAGTACAGACAAAAAAAAAAAAACAGCTAAGAAAAAAAAATGAAAGACATAACATAAAATAGCAGTTATAAAAAGCGCACGAAACTTGTTTGCTCAAGAGCACAAGTAAAAAAGTAAAAAAAAAAAAAAAAGAATTTTATTAGCCACTGCCGTTGCCGTTGCCTTTTGCGGCGCCCGGCGTCCCAAACTTTTGCCAGCGTGCAGAAATACTTATAAGAAAATCAATCCCTACGGCCAAGTCAGGAATTCTGAGTATTTTATTTATCAACTCACGCAACGCGCACCGAAGCCAGAAAAAAAAAGAGCAGCAGAAGCAGAAAAAAAAAAGAAAATACAAAACCGAAAAAAAAAATGCAACCTGAACAATTTGCAGAGTTTCAATTCAACTTATGAAACAGCCCGCGGCCATATCGATTTCACGCTTGACGCTAAGAAAATTAACTTTGCCAAAGTAGCAGCGGCAACTCCGAAAAACCAACAGCCGGCGGGGCGTTGGCAGCAGCGGCGCGAGGGGGGCGATACTTCGATGCGTATGACAGTGGGCGATGCAGGCGGAATAGAAACAGTGAAATGGTAAATGGAAGCAGTACCAGAAACAGAACCAGCAGCGGCAGCAGGAGGAGGAGGAGGAGGAGGAGGAGGAGGAGCAGCAGCAGGAGGAGCAGCAGCAGGAGGAGCAGCGGCAATTCCTAAGCCCTGCACGTACTGTGGGTCCCGAAATATTGTAAGTGATTTGGTGAAGTTCGCTCCACACACACACACACACACACACACATTAACACGCACACGCACCAAAAAAAAAGAAAGTCAGTCGCAAAAAAGTTTCCACACACATGTCCAAAAGGTGTTTCCAGCTGGAGCTGTGGGCGCGTGCTTGCAATGCGTGAGACTTTCTTGTCTGGGATTCTGTGCGCCTAATTTGCTATATATGTTTGAAGAGGCCGAAGAGAGTGTGAGACTATGAGAGCCTGAGAGCCTGCGAAGCTGGGCCAATTTTCATAATTCACTTGCGCCCCGCAGTCAGACTTTGAACTTCAGTTGAAAACTGGTCATTAGCCGTACGCATTGCAAGCACTTTTCAAACGTCATTTGCCATTTGGTGTGGCAACGTTTTTGTGGCCGCTGTCCCATGCTTCAACTTCATTAGGCACATCCAGTGGGGTGTGCCAGTGTGTGTGTGTGTGTGTGTGTGTGTGTGTGTGTGTGTTGCAGCCAAATGCGCCCAATGCAATTACTGCAAAAGTTCGCGCAAACAACTTTTTGACTTTGCCGCGTGAAATTCAATGAAATCGCCATTATTTGAAGCAATGGACAATGAATGCCATACAGCCAGGCAGTCTGGGTATTGGCTGGCGGGCAGTACTAGATAATGGCAGCAGGGGGCGTTTGGTCAGCGGCGCTACATACAAAATGTACGCAGACAACAATGAGCTATGTCAAAGACCACAGTGCACTGGTTAGAGAGAGAGAGAGAGAGTCCCCGCTTGTGGAGGTTTTTCGGGCATCGCTGCAAATTGGAAATGCGAGCATAATGTTTATTGGAAGGGCCCAGAATGCAGCGCGCAGAAAACCGCACCAAATTGAGTTGCACGACATTATCACCAGTGTCGGATGTGTAAAGTGAGCCGTTTTGGGCGCGGGGGCAGGTCGCAGCGCAATCGTGCATTGAGTTGCTATATACATATATAGAGCGAACGTATTGCTGATTTATTCACATAGATAGCGCGCATAATATGCAAGGGCCCGCGGCAAACGTGCTAATGCACCATAAAACTTTCAATGTCACAGTTGCCAGATTAATTGGGCCTGAGCTCTAAAGTTTTGCATTTTCAAATATATATTTCTGGCATAAATGCAAGAGCTTTTGGTAGAGGGCACAAAAATCCAGATCGGATTTCGGCAATTGTTTTGGGTCTAAGCTGGAATTATTTGGGCAAAATGCGAATAAAGTGTTTGGCTGAAAGCAGAGCAGAGAATATTAAATGTTATAAAACCCTTTTTTGTGGTTTGTTAAAATTCGTAAAAATTATACAAATTTTATAAAAATGTCTCTTATATAATATTTAAAAAATTAACTTTAATTTATGTAATAAATAAACTTAATAAAGGAATAAATAAATAATAAATAAGATAATAAAAAAAAATAAAAAAATAATTTTAAAAAATTAATAAATAAATAAATAAATATATAAATAAATAAATAAATAAATAAATAAATAAATAAATAAATACAAAATAAATAAATAAATAAATATTTATTAAAATTTTCTAAAAATATCTCTTTAATAATTTAAAACAAATTAAAAACAAACAAAAAATTTAAAATTAATATTTATTAAAATTTAATAATAATGTCTCTTGAATAATTTGAAAAAAAAAAAAACAATAGGTTCAATTTATATTTCACAATAATTTTTAATAAATAAATAAAATTTAAAATAAAAATGCAAATACTATTCTATTCTATACTACTTTTGTATCTCTAACGCGCTACAATTTCCAAAATTACTTTTCTCTAAAAAAAAAACTCGAATTAGTGAACTTTTGTTATCGACGAAACACACTCGATGCTGGCCAAAAATGTAGCAGGCCAGCAGCTGCAACTGAGTGTTGCAGACCGCAACAGCAGCAACATCTACAAAATTATACAGAATTGGCTAGCGAATTGCATTTTGTTGGCTTTGGTATTTCGAGTTGCCTTTGCAAGCAAATTACTGCAATCGGATTCAATGCATACGCCACTTGGCATACATATGTATATGTAGATGCTAATGCAAGCACACATATGCAATATTCAATATACAAAATGTTGTTAAATAATATATGAGTTTATTTAACTACAGCTGATTGCTTGAATAAGCTATGCCTAGTTAAAGAAGTTAACTTAGTGGCTGAAATAAAAGTAAACTAGCTTGCTTTCCAGGCTATATAGATTTATTTGAGGCTAACTGTCAAAAGATAGTTGACCGTTTTATCATTTACGCTCTGCGCTTGAGATGAACGCAAAAAAGATTTCTTCTCTCTCTCTCTCTCACTCAACAGACTTCGTTTCTTTTCGTTTTTGTATTCTATTGATCGTCTTCGTGCTTAACTATTCGTGTGGCACTCTTATAACTAAAGAGGAGATAGCTTAAAGAGTCAATGTCTTTACACTCTCTTCCGAATTCACGAATGCATTCGATGTGTTTAGCGAGCAAAAGCCTCGCTCGTTCTCATTCCAATACATACACAAAAGAACTTTTGCTGCTGTCTTTACACTCTCTTCCGAATTTATGAACGCATTCGATGTGTTTAGCGAGCACAAGCCTCGCTCGTTCTCATTCCAATACATACACAAAAGACTTTTTGCTGCTGTCTTTACTCTCTTCCCAATTCACGAACGCATTCGCTGTGTTTAGCGAGCATAAAGCGGCGCTCGTTCTCATTCCAATACATACACAAAAGAACTTTTGCTGCATTTCACTTAACCAAAACGGTCCGGGAACAACGAGAGTGAAATAAAACAAAAGTGAAACGCTTGCTCTCCGATCGCGAAGAAATTCGTCAAAAAAACCAATGGAATCGGTTGCTCTTTGAGTTTCTTCTCAGAGTGTGATTTAGATTTTCATTTAAATATCTTAGCCACATATTCCTCTAAACTACTAACCATAAGCAGCTAGAGGTAACTATTCTAAAGGCACCTTAGCCTCGTGAAAGGAACTGCACAATGAGCTAATTGTTAAAACTGTTTTAATTGGTTTCGTCTCCACTAAGTTACAACAATTAACTAGCACACTTGATTAGTTCAGTTGTGCGCAGACTGCAGCAACTGCTCAGGTGCGCGCTGCCAGCTGATGGGGAGGATGTGGGTGTAGAAAGGTGTTAATTGCATTAGTTGTCGCTGTGGGGCTTGTGGAGTTTTTCGCTGGCTGCTTATTAAAAATCAAATCGATAATTTATGTCACACTAATAGCCCAATTACGCACACATTGTTTGAACAGCTTTGGCACACTCCATAAACTTCATTAAAAGTCGACTTTGCGCAGCGATTCTTAAACAACATCGAGGGCGGTTATTAATATTATGATGTCAGCTCTGCGAAAGCAATTTGCGTGACAAAATAAGTGCAATGCTAGTTGCCATCCGACAGCCACAATAACAAATGATATGCTAAAGCCATAGAGTTCAGGACAAAAACGGCTGCTGGATCAACAACTGCAAGCTGCAACAGTTGCTCGACTGGGAATTACCATAGATTTTATGACTAAGAGAAATATAAATTATTGTGTCAAAATTTTAGTAAATATAAAAATTATTTGTAAAAAAAAAAATTAAATTAAGTAACTAATAAAAAAAAATACAAAGTTCTTCAAGTTATATATTTCAAAATTTTATATCAGCCATAAACAAGTCCATAAAGTTGACGGGATAGCAGAACTAGGTTCAATTGCTTCAACTGGGCCACCCCCTCTGGCTACATGAGTGCAGCGATGTAGTCATCAGAGAGACGCTGCATGTAGTCCTCATTAATTCAATTTCCATTCCCATTCCCATTCCCATTCCCAGTGCCCGTTGCCCATTGCCCGTTGCCATGTGTAGCTGGATTCGTGTCAGAAGTCATATAAATCATGGCAAACTACACTCATATTTTAAAGATCGTGCAGAACCGAAAACCGTATTGAAACGTGAAGCGACTTTTGCAGCGTATATATCAAATATATATATATACGTATAGTATATACATTTTTTTCAATACTTGCTGCAATTTACCGCACGGTTGCAATCAAAAAACAATTTTATATGTAGCTTAAAGACCGCATTTATTCATCTCGAAACTTTTACCTGGCTGGCAAATGGCGTGCGCCATTTGATATATCTGAGCGATAAAAAAGTGCAGATGTTGCATTTACCTAAAAAGAACAGCATCAAACTGTATTTCGCTGATAAACATGTTGAAAGCAAGCAAAGCATGAAGTAAAGAGGAAATTGATGGTCAAGTGGAAAGAAAAAAGGCATTTAAAGGGGACAAGAATTGCCTGAGCTGCTGCAAATTAAAATAATAATATGTAAAGCAATAATAAATATATTAATAATAAAAATATTAATAAACAAATAAATACAATGTTACCATAATTTAATTTAAAAAAATATACATTATTTTAATGGCAGCACTAGAAAAATGTAATGTGATATTATTGATAAATCAAAATTAAAAAGGAAATAATAATAATAATAATAATAATAATAATAATGAGAAAATTCTTCAATATTCACGGAATTTGAAATTGAAGAATTTCCCCAATTTAATTATTTTAATGGCAGAAAATGTAATGTGATCTTATTGATAAATGAAAATTAAAAAAAAAAAAAAAATAATAATAATAATAATAATAATATTAATAAAAAATAACTAATAAATAATGAGAAAATTCCTCAATTTTACCGAAATTTGAATTTGAAGAATTTCCACAATATAATTATTTTAATGGCAGAAAATGCAAAATGTGATATTATTGATAAATTAAAAAATTAAATTATAATAAAATAATAATAAATAAAAAGTTGCAAAATTTTGACGGAATTTGAAATTGAAGAATTTCCAGAATTTTATTATTGAAAAGGCAAAACTATAAAATGTCAAATGTGATACTATAAATAAATTAAGCAAATAACAGGAATAGTAATACTTTCATAAAATTCTTCAATTTTAACAGAATTTGAAATTTAATAATGAAAAATACGCCACCTATAATATTTACTAAACATTTATAAAATAAACATTTAAATCCAGTTGTCTCACAAATTCGAATACATGGATTCGGATTCATGGCTTTGTGGCTGTACAATATTTTTTACATTTATATATATAAAAAAAAAAAAAACTAATAAAAAAAAAAAGAAACAGCAATTGCATTAAGCTCACGGCCAAACTGGCAGACAAAACTGATTAAAATATCAGCGCAACATGTCAGCAAATCAGCGACAGAGACTCGTATTCCTATTCGTATACGTAATCTAACTCGCACTCGTATCCTCCAGTGGGTTGTGGGTTCCATGTTATTGTGGAAACATTTTGCTCTGTTTTAATTGCTAAACATTGTCAACACAGATTTGCATGGGCCGGCGGCAAGGGCTGCGTTGACAGCGTTATTAGTTGGAATTTTGGGTACTGAGCTGGCTGAGTTTATGCGCTCGTTGAGCTTTTGCTGCCTGCATAAAATATTCATGTTTGCGAAATATTTTTTATCAAAACATAATAAACAAATTTACATTTTCAGTTTTGAGTATTTCCTTTTTTTTTTTACCGTAAATTCGCATATTTTTTAGTTGTGTTTTATTTCTCTTTTTTTTGCTACAGTTGTCCGCCGTTTCATTGTCGCCAGTTTGTTGTGCCACCACACAAAAGTTTTTTGATTAAATATATGAATGTGCAACATTTTATGTGGCTCCATTTTTCGTTCACTATTTTTGTTAAGCCACATCAAATTAAAGCAGCATTTTATGCTTGAGTGTACAAATTGTAAAGTTAATTAAAAACGAACTTGTTTAATAATAGAACAGAGAGCTTAAAGTCCAGGGCAGGGAATCAGATGTTTTATTAACTTTAGTTAAAGGAAGGGATTCGGATAATATATGTATATATGTTAATATGTTAATATATGTTAACAATATAAGAATATCTTAGCATATTGAAAGAACTCGATTATAAATTAAGGCTATTCGAATTTGTTTGGTTCGTTAAAATTTTATAAATTATTAAAAAAGTTTACAATTAATTTGATTCAAAATATCACTTTTTTTTATTTATTTATTATATTATTTATTTATTTACATATTTATTTATTTATTTATTTATTTATTTATTTATTTACTTATTTATTTATTTATTTATTTATTTATTTATTTATTTATTTATTTATTTATTTATTTATTTATTTATTTACTTATTTATTTACTTATTTATTTATTCATTTTTTATTTATTTATTTACATATTTATTTTTTTATTTATTTATTTATTTATTGATTTATTTATTTATTTATTCATATTTTATTTATTTATTTATTTATCCATTTATTTATTTATATATTTATTTATTTATTTATTTTTTATTTATTTACTTATTCATTTTTTATTTATTTATTTAATTATTAATTAATTAATTAATTAATTTATTTATATATTTATATATATATTCATTTATTTATTTTTTATTTATTTATTTATTAATTTTTTATTTATTTATTTTTTTGCAAGCTGAAGCCATTTGATGCTCACTATTCTTCATTATTCTTTTTCAGCATGTCTTATATTTTCTCAGTTGGTTCTACAATCTTTAAAAGAGTTACTAAACATTATTGAAGCAAACTTCATTATAATATGACATATTAAACATGCAAATAATTAGCTTGCCTTATATTCTAGTCAAAGAATAGTATTTTTGGACTAAATATAATCAATTTCAAAGCTGTAGTTAATTGTCTACATAAATTAAATATAACATGAAGACATCTGTATAATAAATATGTATATTTTTTCGCACTTTAATATAAATAATTTAATAAAGAAAAGAATTATGTATCAAGCAAAAAATAATAATATCTCCATTTAATTATAACTAAATTAAAATTCTAAAAAAATAAAAGAAATGAATTACAACTGCTTCAATATGATTAATAATTTAATAAAATATAACATGCCGTTATCCAAATATATTGCATTTACTCTTATGTTCCATTCCATTTTGACTTTATTCGCATAATGTATAAACTGAAGCATGCGTCTGCTCTTCATGCTGCTGTCGCAAGCGCAATAATCATACGCCATGTTGGCCCCTTTACTATCAACTGCTTATGTGAGCTTTTCAATTTGTTTTGTTTTCCTCACACTCACACACAGATGTAGAGATATAAAAAAATAGCAAGTTTTGCTTGCGCTGCCAATGCCATTTGGAGCTAAACTTTATATATTTTGCTATGGCAACGGTTATCATAGCCAGCAGCGGGTTGCTTGGAGTTGTCGTTTCAGCTGGACGCTTTCATCAACGACAAGACGCGATTTGCTGCTGGCTGCTGGCTGCTGACTACTACAGTTGGCCTTAATAACAACACTTGTCGTAATATCATTTTTATGCCCGGGGTGAGCTGGAGATGGAGCTGGAGCTGGAGCTGAGTTGGGGCCAAATCGTTTTTATGACACGCACCAGGCGCTGGGTCGGGTATTCGTGTCGCTCTGTCTAGAGCCCGATCTGTGTGTGTGTGTGAGAGATAAAGAATTGATTTTATAGCGTCAAACATGCGATTATGAAAGCAAAGTGTTGTGTGCGAGAGCTCCAAGTCAAAGGGTGTCACCTATTATAGTACGATGCGGGTGTCAAGGCAATAAAAACTTTTCGCCCTTCCAGCGCAACGCAGCCTGCTTAATGCTGAGCCAAGTAAAAACACATACATATACATTATTAATATCCGAGCCAACAAGCGACAACAAAACAAACAGAGTTTTGTCCACTTTCCTCATTGCCGCCTTTGGCCGGCAGCAATAAAAGCATATTTATGACGAGAGCCTCCTGCACTGTCCGGGGATCTGTTTAGTTGGCTATGAGACCGTTTTACATAAATCAACTAAATGTCCTCCATCGCGCATGTTAGCAGCTATGACTAATTACCACAAGAGACTGCCTGCCTGCCACAAATAAGTTGGCAAAGTCAATTAAAACTTCTGCCTGCTGCCTGCTGCCTGCTGCTTGCTGCTTGCACCTGCAAAGCCAAATGACTAATTTTACAAAACGCGAGCACTCAAATTAGCGCGAGTGTGCAAAGGAAAAACTCGACCTAATTAGATTTGCTGCATTATTAAAAAAAAATATACTAAAAAAGAAAATTCTGATATTTTCTAATTCATAATTTTAATTGTATGGCTGGAAAGAGTTTTTATCTAGAAAAAGAAATTAATAATTGTAATACTATAAAATAAAATATTTGTATATTTTTTAAAGTTAATGTAATATTTAATTATAATTGAAAAAGAAATTAATAATTATAATACTGTAAAATAAAATATTTGTATATTTTTTTAAGTTAATGTAATATTTAATTATAATTGAAATAATAATACAATATTTTTAAATAATTTTTTACGCATATATAATATAGTGGAACATTTATTGAGCAACTTATATTTATTGTACTTTTTTTAAAAAATGATTTTAAAATAAAAGTTGTCAGCCAAATATCAACCAATATACTTTAATTTAAGACCAGAAGTATTATCTTCTCACATTTCTATTCCTTACATTTGTTGCCTCGAACTGAAGAAGAACTGATTCGATTCACATTAGCAAGCTGAAGAGCTAAATGGAAAAATTTAGTGTTATTATAAAGTAGTTAAATATAAATTTGTATAGCATACACCTTTTACTGAATATAAATGTGAGATTTTAAAAAGTTATGACATTCCTAGCTTAGGAACGAGGGAACTGTTGGAGCGATCGTTAGCCAAGTTAGTTATCGAAAACGATAACGAGTGAGTCAGAAGAAGAAGAGTCAGATTGTAGCCGTCGTATTGAGCAGTTGCGTGATGTAAAAAGCCAGGCAGAAGACAATTAAATATAAGAAATAATTGAACGCATCATTTAATGGTAATAAGTGTAACTGAAATCAATCTAAAATAAAATAATAATTAGGAAAAATAAATTCCTACATAAATGATCTAGAAATATATAAAAAAAAAAATAAAATAAATGTTCATAAATTATTTGTAAAAGATTATTTTTAAATTATTTTAAAATTAAAACACAGCTCAGTTACACATTTGTAATATAATTTAGCTAGAAAAATATTTATTGTAATTATATTATTTTAATCAAGCATATTAAATTAATTCTATATGTAATTTCCACTTTTACTCTACTGATACATGAGGTATTTCCGGACAGGTCTAGCAATATTTGGAATGATTGGTAAACCTGGTAATTGAGTCGCTTGACGATGTTGTGATAGGAACAACAACTAATGACAGATTAGCGCAAATATTTATTTTAATGTCTGCCATAGCCACGATGCGGTAACGACGGGCACAAACACAGCCACACACGCACAGGCGATTGCCATGATGTCGCACGGTTATTATGTTTAAGCTTTGCACTTGAATACCCTGGGCAATTGGCTGTGTGTGAGTGTGGGTGGGCCTGTCAGCCCTGTCGCTTCAGTGCCTCTATTCGCCATTAAACACAAAGTCATAATGAGCAGTTGGTCGCAGAAATGGGTTAAAATAACTATTACTGTGTGATACGTGTGGCAGGCGGCGTGTAGCTTATGTAATAAAAGTAAACAGCCAACAAATGGTGCTAAAAACTGCATTTATCAGCAGCAACTTGCGAGGGCTGCTCACAGCCTTCCCCCCAGCCACAAAAGGGTCGCCACTCAAATTGATACGGAAAGTTGATTTTGTTGTTATGGTTGTTGTTGTTGTCGGAGTTGTTGTTGGAGTTGTTGTTGCTTTATTGTTTGTTAGTTTCGCAACTGGCAGCAATCATTAGAACAGCCACAGCGAGTGGGCAACAGCAAAAAGTTAATGACAGTTGTTGCTTTTGTTTCGCTAAGGTTATTGCAGGACATTGATGCTGCCAACTGTAAATAAGTTGGCGAAACTTTCGTATACTGTGAATTTGATAAACCATATAGATGTTGTTGATTGACAAAGTGTTGAAATACCATGTGCTGTTTGATGTTCCTTGAGTTGTAATTAAAGGAATGAGAAAAACTGAAGATTGGAAAATGTTAAATAAATATATTTGGCTTTGAGTGTGAATCAGCTATAAGCACGGACTTCCCTGTGAAGCTGCAACAGTTGTATATGAAAACTAGAATTTTATTTATATAATTTATATTTATATATCTTATATAACTATATAATATCTACTATGTTTGGTGATGGTAAGCAAAAATTATTAAACATATGCTTGATTTAAGCTAGACGATTATTTATTTCAATTAATCGACAACAAGTAATCGATTAATCATTATGATTTATTTTTGTATATTTTTTATGATAAAATAAAAATACATAGGTTAGATAGATAGGTTAAAAGGATAAACATTTATTTGCAATTTTTAATAAAAAATTTTTATTCAATTATTAAAATTGATTTCTATGATAAAAATTGTAAATAATTATTACAAATTAATTTTTAAAATAAAAATCAAGTAATGACTTTTATTTTTGATTTTTATTGATTAATTGATTTCTATGATAAAAATTTTTAAATAATTATTACAAATTAATTTTTAAAATAAAATTCAAGTCATGACTTTTATTTGTGATTTTTATTTGATATCTATTAATAAAGCAATAAAAAATGTTTCCTTGCGCCAGTTTGAACGGCCTAATAAAGCTACTTGAGCATATTTCCTGTCGGTGACTTGCTAACCTCCTTCATAATTACATTATTTACAATAAATTGTAAATTATTTACAATAAAACAGCCAAACTTCACTTTTTGTTTGTGCCTTTGTTAAAAACTTGGATGTGCGATTATTTTTTGGAATAATCGATTATGGCTTCAACTATACCCAACCCATTTGACTATAATAATCGATTATGTATCAACTGATTAGCTAGCTAGAACTCATCCTCTCTAGCCAGTACACAAAATTAAATTCAATAAGCTTAAATTTTGCCTTCGACAGTCTCTGCTGCTAAGAGACTTAAGCTAAGCTAAATACGAATTTCGTTCTTGCGAACGGTAATTAGTGTCTGTGCTGGCAGCTATTATATAATCATAGTAAGCAAACAAATTATAATTAATACATATGCATGCACTAAAGATCAACCAAAAAAAAAAAGAAAGAAAGTTGTAAGTGGTTGGAGGCTGTACATAATAAATTACATTCATATTTATATGTTAATATGTGTAGGTAAGCGTCTGTGGGAATGTCGTAGATTTGAGCAAATGGCCAAGTTAATTATGGCATTCGAGTGGCTGGCATTGCAGCCAAGGCCATGGTAAACTTATCGGGCTTAATTTTCTACTCTCCGAATCAGGGCACAAAAGTTAAGTAGGCAAAGATCAGGAGTTGACTGCGCCCTTTATGCAAGCCAAACAGAAACTGCTTACGAAAAAAAAAAAAAGGGGGGAAACAGAAAAGTCAAACAAGCAAAGCGGCAGCAGTTTGTGTGGAACTTGCCACAGATTTGACTTTGTGCCATTGCTTAGTGCTCGTGCTACAGATGTAGTAGCTCTGGCCATGGCTGTTGCTGGCTGTTTTGGATACAATTTTGGGCAAAGTTTTTGCCCAAGTCACTTTTTGGGACTGAGCTGGAGAGGGCTTGGATCGAGCCTTGAATTAATTATACATGCAGGTCACGTGAATGCGATTGTCGTGCCAGCAGTCGATGGCAGATTGACCAACAGGCCAAATGAAATCTACGTAGGCACTTCAAACACGCCATTGACTCAATGCTCTCTTGCTCTCTCGCTCTATCGCTCAATCTCTGGCTGCTGCTTGGCATCATTGCCATGGCATTGGCCTGGTCAGATAAACTTAAGGACTTAAGCGGCTTGCATGTTTTGCTCACAGCTTAGAGCGAGGGCCGTTCCTAGCCCCTGGCCATGTGCAGTGATTGAAGCCGAAACTTTAGCCCAAATCCCCCAAACTAAAAGTATTTAACTAATAAATTATACAAAAATTGAAACAAATTCCTGCAGCATTTGAGTGGTTGCCGGAGTTGCTGTCGGAGCTTCAGTTTCGCCCGTTTGCCAAATTAATATTTAATTATGGCAACCGAAATTGTGCCTCGTCTATAAGCACACACACTGCCAGCCGGCTGTATTCCAGCCGTTTCTATGCATCTTTCCATTCAGGGCTAGGGCTAGACTTAATGCAGTATCTTAGCCGAGAGGCTTTTGCGGAAATTGCATCAACTGTGGCAGCTATTTGAAATGAGCTTTGCCCCAACTGCACGTTCGAATGCGCTACAAAAGCAAAGTTCAATTAAAGCAGCCAACTGCTAGATAAACTTGGAATCCGAAAAATATTGCATGCACACAGGCGCCGGCTGCAACTTCAGTTATTGCCACAGCTCCAGAGTAACACTGCGCAACAGAAGTGAGAATTCGAGCATGCAAATGTGTAATATAGGGTGCCGAGCATTCTCAGATTCTGTTTCAATAAAAACAAAAATAGGCAAAAATTGAGTCTTTAGAAGTGCAAATATTCATTTTTGAGTAAAAGGGCGAAAGGTTTGAACATGAAATGAAATTAAAAAATAATTTAAAGTCATTTAATGAAAATACTGCCTAATTGAAACTTTTATTGTCAATTTGTTATATAAATATAAAAAAAAAAAAAATTAAATTGTTAGTAATTTAAAAGAATATGTTAAAATAATTTTAACTATAAAAATTGTAATTAATGGGATTTACTTCAATTCAATTTAATTAAATTTTTAGTATATTATTATTTATTATTATTATTATTTTATTTAAATTATTATTAGTATTTAATATATTTATATAGGTAAAAATGTAAAATAATATTATTATTAAGCAGTTAAAATAATAAAATTTAATACAATTATATGAATGATATTTAAAAATGTATTTTATTTTTAAATTAAATTATTAAATTTGATATTAATAACATTTTAAATAAAAATTGAAAATGGTAAAATTATTGGAAAATTAAATTAGTAAATAATAATAAATAAATAAAAAATAAATTTAAAAAAATTAATGAAAACTAAATGAATATTTATATTAATTAATTAAAAATTTTATAAAAAAAAAATAAATTCATAAATTAATAAATACAAAAAAATGTTTTATTTATACATTTAGTATATTTAGTAAGTAACTAAATATATTAATAATAATAAGAAAATAATTATTATAAATCATACTAACTGTAAACTTTTTTTAGATGATGTTGAATATATTTTATATATATTATATAAATGCATTATTTTTATATATTTAACATAATTACAATTTATTATTATCAAATTTAATAGAATATATTTTTCCATTTTTTTATTATATTATTTAGTCAGACAGAAAAAGAAAATTCCATTAGTTGGCATTACCCACGCTTGCTGCACAGTGTCAAGTTAGGTGTAAGTCCTGATAATTAATAGGCTGACAAGAGTAGTGGTGGCAACAGCAACAGCAATAGCAGAACAGCAATAGCAGCTGCAGCCGTTGCAACTGCAGCCCGCTAGCATTAACAATCAAATGAATATGTTGTAAATAACAAGAGGCAGCTAAAAGCGAACGCGTTGCCATGGAGGCGGCACAATGCAGGCGCGACGTGCAGTAACTGGCTGAAAGGTGTTGACATTGGCGCGGCAAGTGTTTGCAGTTATAAATTTGCATAGACTTTGCTTTTCAATTTGCTGGAGTCGTTGCATATGCTCCGCGGATGTTCCTGAGCTGCGTGTGCCGAGGGGCGCAATATATAAATATGTTTGAAACACATGCATGTTTATTGCGCATACGTCGCATGGCTGCCGGCTCATTTTGCAGAAATTAAAACTCATTACAGGGAGTCAATTTTAATTTCCTGCCCGACAACACAAACAGGGAAACATAATGTGCGACTGACTAGCTTTAAGGGCATATCAAGAATTTGGGCTTAACATATTTAACGTAACTTGGGAGCAAGGCAAGTGGCCAGAAATGGCAACCACAGCGGCAGCAGCAGCGGCAGCGAGGGCTAAGGAATTCAAATAAAGTTCATGCTTTCGTTAAGACACACAAACACTTTCGGTATGCGAAATACAAACACAAATGCTCGGCAGTCACGTTATAATTGATAGACACTTGCAAAACGTGTACGCCAGCCTCCAGGCCTTCCTTTTTTTATATAAACTTTTGCCAAGTCTCAGTCACAGTCAAAGTGAAAGTGAAAATGGAAGTCAGACTTCGCTTTGGCTTCAAAACGGCTGTCTCTCTGTCTGACTGTTTGTTAATAAAAACACAAACACAAATGAGCGTGCGTAAAAAATTCAATTATGGCACCCGAGTTGTGACAGCCGGGCTAGCAGCCAAAAGGCACAAGGCAGAGAGTTGTGGCCGGAGGGTGCAGAGTGCGGCTCAGGAAATTAAATAAACTCGCAGGTAAGTATGCTACGCCAAAGAGAAGAGCTCAAACAAACCCCGCCTCCTCCTACAAAAGTGAACAATGACAGTTATGCGTAATTCCTACGACTCGACCAAAATGCTCATCATTTAGCATAGCTACACAATACTGAGTATGTGTGCACGTGTGTGTGGGTGTGTGTGTGTGAGTGTCCTATTTAAACATTAATAGAGGGTCTCGCATTTTTCAGCCTTGTGTGCTGCCGCATGACATTGCGGTTGCAGCCTTTAGGACTCTGGCCGTGTGCACTTTATTTGTTTAATTAATGTTGCCTTGTAAGCTGAAAAGTGTCTGCTCATCTGTCGTCCACCACCACTCCCCTCTGCTGCCTGCCTGCCTGCCTGCCTGTCTGTTTGTTATAGGCAAATAGACACTTGACATAAACATAGCCGGAGCTGAAAACTTGATTAAATGTGCCGCAGCAGCAGCAGTCACGATGCTTTCAGGATCTGTGCTCCTGTCAGAGTGCGTGTGGCCACCAACTGACAGTTGCCACCTTGACACTCGCCATTCGCTGGCAGCTCTGGCAGGCTGTTAAATAAACAAACAGCAGCTATGACATGCACTTGCTTGCAGCGCCTGATTAAGAGCCTCTGTCATAGCCCGTGGCCCATATCGACCGTGAGCGAGCGAATTTTATAATTGTTTCGTTACAGTAAAATACCTTTTGTCGCAAAGATACGTAAAAATAAATTCAATAAATGCTGAAATTTAAGAAAATTATATGCATATAAACTGCAATTTTTATATTTGTTGTAGAAAATTTAATAATTAATTTGGAGAAATGCAAAAAAATATAAATACAAATATTTCAATTAATAATCTGAATCTAGTTGATAAGTTGTTGTCATAAATATTTTCAAAAAATTTTGTTTGGTCATCATGCGAAATATGGTTCGTTAAGCGAAACTTATTAAAAAAAAAAAAAAGTGTTGTCTGAGCTGCATGTTAATAGACGGTATATACTGTATATACTTTATAGAAAAATAAATTATTTAAATTATTAAATTATTAAATTATTAAATTATTTAAATATTATTATATTATTATTGTTTTATTTTTTTTATATATTATTACAATATAAACAAAAATAAATAATAATAATTTTCTCTTCATGGCTTTTTCACTTTTACAAGAATTTACAATAAATATTTTATATATAAAAAAATCCAATAATTATAATAATTATTATTAAATAAATTTTATATATTTAAAATATTATCAGATTTTAATATTTTTTATACAAAAAGTAATATCATAAATAATAATAATTTTAATATATAATATAGCATTTACAAAATGAAAATTAAGTCGCCAACAAGCCCATTTAATATTGCTTATCCTAAATAAAAAAAAGTTGTTTGATGAAAAAGAAATAAATAAATTGATAAAAAAATGTTCATAATTATAATTACAACTTAATAATATGCAGCAGCTTTACTCTATTCAAAAGGATAATGCTCATAGTGAGAATAATAATATTTAATTAAAAAAAAAAAAAAAAACTATGAATGCGCTGTAGAGTTTAAGACAAAAGCTGCAATAAAAAAAAAAAAAAAAAAAAAAAAAAAAATAAAAATTTAAAAATTACTATATTAAATATATATTACTTTTAGCTTTATTAAATTCAATTTCAATTTTTTAAACATTTTATCTCTGCGTAAATATTGAAAATAAACAAAAAAAAAAATCCCCAACAATAAACAATATCCAAGCCAGAACAAGAATTACAAAACGTAAGTTGAGCCATCAACAAGCCCATTTAAAACTAATTATGCTACGACGTGCTGACGTCGGCTGCTCTCAGATTTAATGGCAATGGCGTTAGCATTTTATTTAGTACATTTAACTGCATAATGCGAATGCCACCGCTGCCATCAGAGCATCGGTTGGTTGCTTCTGCAGCTACAGTTCCGTGTCCGCCTCCGATTCGGTCTTAGTGCCACGCCAGCATTTTGCATGCAGTTAACATGCATACACAAATGCACACATGGCTCACACACACACACTTACTTACTACTTAAAGCGCAATGTAGGCAGTTGAGCCTGCGGCCGTTGCCTCTGGCCTGCCTGAGCGTCTCAGCAGCATTCACTGTCTCTGGCCAAGACTCGCATGTCCTGGCGTACTGTTTAATGGGTAATTACACAGCACAGCAGCCATTTAATGTATGCGTGTGTGAGTGCCAGCTACTAGTAAGTGCATGAAATTGCACTCGAGTTGACTCCACTCAAGTGTCGTCTGTGCTTCTAGCGAGTGCAGCTTCAAGTAGCTGGCTCACAACGTGCAGACAGGTTAGTTAGGAGTTTATTTTAAATGATATTTATTTATAATGTTGTCCTCGGTTGCAGTCGCAGCAAAATCTCATTTAACTTGTAGATTACTTTGTAGATTTCTATAAATTGTGCGTGTCCAGGTGTGTGTTTGTGCATGCTATAAATACATGACATCAGTTTATGTTGCCTGCCCTCCACTTTGGCTATAAATTAAGTAGTTATGCCTATTTTTGGCTAGACATGTTTTGATGAAATCGGTTCCAGCAGATTGCCAAACAATCAAGAAACACTGGCA
This sequence comes from Drosophila buzzatii, assembly GCA_035045845.1. NCBI lineage: Eukaryota > Metazoa > Arthropoda > Insecta > Diptera > Drosophilidae > Drosophila > Drosophila buzzatii. The sequence continues at coordinate 6,088,997 of JAWNOS010000244.1, read as the reverse complement.
ACAGCTGCACGTCTCTAAGGCATTCTCTTAAATGACACTCTAAAGTGGGTCAGTTGCTATTCAAATACAATTTACGAATAATAAATGTGACATTTGCGGCAGATTTAAACTTAAATGTCATAGTAAAGTATTATAAATGCAATTATTGAAGTTAGTTTTAAGTGTTGCTACGGTTTGAAATGCAAATTATATCTGAAATAGCAAATTAAGAACATAAATGCAATACATAGGTAATATTTATATTAAGTTGTCTTTCAGCTGCTCACATCAATCACAAGACTTACGCAGATGAACTAATGCCGATTGGCTTGTAAGGAACTGAGTGTCAAAGAGAGATCTAGTTCTGCCAATAGATGATTGATTGGTAGTCAGAGCACGCAAATAACTGTTGGTCGTTTCTCGTTGACTGTAAATTAGCATACTTGAACTCACACTCTGAGAAAATGTTCGAAGAGCAACCGATTGCATTGCTTCTTTGACGAATTCGTTTGTGATCGCAGAGCGAGTGTTGCATTTCTGTTTTGTTTCGCTCTCTTTGTTTCCCAAAAAGGCTTTTTGTGCATGTATTGGAATGAGAACGAGCAAGGCTTGTGCTCGCTAAACACATCGAATGCGTTCGTGAATTCGGAAGAGAGTGTAAAGACAGCAGCAAAAAGTCTTTTGTGCATGTATTGGAATGTGAGCAAGAGAGGCTTCTGCTCGCTAAACACATCGTTAGCGTATGTGAATTGGATGTGTGTGTATGTGAGCTGGAATGTGAAGACCGCATGCATTGACTCTCCGATTCTCACTGTGCGATTGTCAATCGTAGCTCTCACTACACGATGTTCGTTAAAAGAGCGTTACACGAATAGCATAACTGAAGACGATTAATAGAAAACTAAAACGAAGAGAACTGAAGTCTTTATACATATTTTATTATATTAAGAGAAGAGTTAAGAGTGTTTCGCAAGTATATCAGCTATGCGCTTACATAAGAATGCAGAGAATCATACTCGGAATCACAGGAATGTCTTTTATTTTTACTATTTTTATTTTTATCACGTTTACTTTCAATCAAACCTCTGTCTATTTCTAATAAAACTCGAACTTTACATTGACTTTCTTCAAACATTTCGCTTGCTATTCACACAAAAGAAATTCCCCTCAATATATCTCAGTAATTTACAAGAAGCACAGATAATAACACGCATAAAGTTATGCAATTATCTTTGCTGACTGCTTGTCAGACCGTACATAGCGTCCATTAAGAGCACATTTCAGAGCAGGGTCAGCAAAAAATGATTAAGTTAAATGGCATTAAGAGCAACGCAGAGTAAAAGCAAAAATTAAAATGTAATTACCCAAAAGTGTGCTGTAATATTATTTTGTTCTACTTTCATTTAGCAACAACCCAGAAAGTTGATAAATTAAATTTGAAATATGTATGTTCATTACGCGACACTAATTTCTGTACGGTCATTGCAATTATCATTTTTAATATTTTACTTTGTGTCCCCGACTATGTTAACAAATAAAAATGTCAACTTCAACTTCCACCTGGTCTGGTCTGGCCTGGTCCAAAATCTACTTAATAAATATCGTTAGAAAATGAAAATGTGCAACTTGAAGCTATGAGTGAGGCCGAGGACAGCAGTGGGCCGAGATACGACCATTGCCTCGTACGGCACCTGTGCGTAGACTGGACACGTGTTGTTCACAAAGTTAGTCAACAAAGTTGTCCATTTGTGGAACGCTCTATCGCCCGTGGCACTCATAACATGGCATCGTCCTTCGTGGCAGTCGCCAGCCGATGGTCGGCCGCTGCTCGTCTTTTACTGGCTGGCCACTTGCACATTATTAGCACCCCGACAACCTGAAGCGCCATAAATAACATGCTGTACGGCATGTACTCGACCTACTGCCACTGCCACTGCCATTGCCTTTGCCTCGTCTGCTGCCATTGCCCCCAACACTTGTGTTCCGTTGACTTTTGTCTCATGTCCGAAAATAAATAAAAAGCACACAAACTCTGAACTTTATGATGTTACGTGGAATTTATTTGTAATTTCTATCTTAAATTTCTGCTGGCTGTAATTTTTATTGTATTTCATGGAGCAATAACAATTTAAGCTCTCTACTCGCCAAACGAGGCACTTCCACTGCCATCAGCTTAACTAATGGATACAAAAGTTTTCAAAAGTCTTCGGCAGAGCAGTAGCAGAGTTTTTTGAGTAGTTTTACTAAATAAAGTCAAGATGGTTTTTAGCGATTACTATTACTACTGTCAAACTATTCCTAAATGCTTCCAAATACTCCTATTCCTCCTAAATTACTTTTCCTCCTATTACTACTCCTCCTACTACTACCAAACTACTCCTAAATGTTGCCAATTACTTCTATTCTTCCTAAATTAGTACTGTTCCTCTTAGTACTATTCCTTCTACTCCTATTCCTACTACTACAATTCAATTACTACTGTTAATCTTACTACTATTGCTACTATTACTGTTAAATTACCACTGTTCCTACTACTACTATTCCTCCTACTTCTATTAAATTACTACTGTTCCTCTTACTACTATTCCTGCTACTACTACTTCTACTATTACATTACTACTGCTCCTTTTACTACTGTTTCTCCTACTACTATTTCATTACTACTTTTCCTCCTACTACTTTTCTTCATACTACTGTTAAATAACCACTGTTCTCAATACTACTATTCGTACTACTACTTCTATTACATTACTACTACTCCTTTTACTACTATTAAATTAGGACTATTTCTCCTACCACTATTTCATTACTACTGTTCCTCCTACTACTTCTCCACATACTACTATTAAATAACTACTGTTCCTCCTACTACTATTCCTATTCCTCACTTCCTTCCTTCCACTGTTCCCACTACTACTAATCCTGCTACTACTACTACTACTATTACATTACTACTACTCCTTTTATTACTATTAAATTACTACTATTTCTCCCACTACTATTTCATTACTACTGTTCTTCCTACTACTTTTCCTCCTACAACGATTAAATTACTACTATTTCTCCTACTAGTATTCCTATTCCTCATACTACTATTAAATTATCCCTGTTCGCACTACTACTAATCCTGCTACTACTATATTAAATACTATACTACTATTAAATAACTACTGTTCCACCTACTACTATTCCTATTCCTCATACTACTATTATATTATCACTGTTCCCACTACTACTAATCCTGCTACTACTACTACTACTTCTATTACATTATTCACTGCTCCTTTTACTACTATTAAATTACTACTATTTCATTGCTACTGTTCCTCCTATTACTTTTCTTCATACTACTATTAAATTACTACTATTTCTCCAACTACCATTCCTATTCCTTATACTACTAATCCTGCTACTACTACTACTACTACATTAATACTGCTCCTCCCACAACTATTTTTCCTAATGCCACTACTACTATTAACTTACTACCACTTCATCATACTACTACTTCTTCTACTCCTTCTACTGCTTCTTCTACTACTACTATTATTATTATTATCCTACTTTTACTCCCACTACTACTACTACTAACATCACTACTATATACTTTTTCAAAATCCAACAAATAATTTTGCATAAAAAAAACAGAAAAAATCGTTTCCCTATCCAATCGCAGCAGTAGGTGTGCATAGGCCTACAGTTAGCTTGTATTGGTATTCTGCTGTTTTTGCGTGTGACCGCAAAATTTTCCTGCACGGTTGTGTGGCTAAGCTCGAATCGAATAAAAAGCCAGCCATATGACATTTCAATTTCCATCAACAATGGCAGCCGATTCGCACACACAGAGACACCTGCACAGCGTGGCCAAGCAACAAAGGCAACAACAGCAACAACAACAGCAACAGCAACGCATGCGACATCGACGCACTTCTAATACAATACAAACGCAATAATATCGGATTTCCGTTTCCGCATCCGTTACGCAGCGCAGTTTACAGTTCTCAGTTTACTGTGGGATTCGCTCGCTTCGCCCTCTTCGCTGAGCTCTTGGGTTATTTGCAACAGTTTTTTTTTCCCCCTCAGCAACACACAATACTATACAATTTGTTGCTGTTGCCACCAACTGGTGTTGGAGCAACTGTGGCTGCAGCTATGGAAAAACAATTTAGAGTTCACTCGCTTTCTGGCTGGTACTTTAAGCACGCCAAAGCAATAAAAACTTGTCCAAGTCGGCAACGTATGAAATAGTGCCAAAGCCTTTCATAAAGTTGCCATGGCACAGCCCACACACACACACACACACACACACACACACGCAATCACAGAGACGTTGCCCTGCAATCGAATGCATGTTGACAATGACGGCAATCTGCACAAAGTTCAAGCGACGAGAGCTGAGAACTGCGACTGCTGCGGGTTCTCAAACGGAACGGAATGGAATGGAACGGAACGGAAATTGTCGCGCAAAGTCCAATAAGTTGTCAGCTATTGCCTTGTATTGGCCTGGCCATCAAACCTGTGGGCTATAATGGTTATTGATTGAAAACTAAGATTGATTTTCATCCACGTGTGTGCGTCTAAGTTATGAGACAACGTGTCCACACGGCACTAGTGGCTTCAAACCCCATCGAAGGTTAAGGTGGCAGTGCAGCTGCAATTTAAATTCCTTTTCATAAGTTAGCAAATTCATTTGTTTTGGGTTCTAGCTTTATGATATTCGAATTTTAACTCTCTAGTTCACACTAGTCTATGCTCGCACTTTTGTTTAATAACACTTGACTTAGAAAAAGAGAAGAGTTGTTCCAGTTTCGTAATGCATTGAAACCCAAATACAATATACTATATTTGCCTTATTGAAAAAACTTTCTAGAGCACACTAATCTAGGATAAGAATTTGGGAATGTATATCATTCTGATATATGAAATATATCTGCTGTTCCACTAATGTTAAATATTTACTATATCACTGGCGTTAAAGTCTTAAAAGGTACTTTCAAGATGTATAAAAATGTTCTTAATAAAAAGAAAAATATAATGGGAATTTTCCAGTAAAAATATAAAAAAATATATAAATAAAAATTAAAATTAAAATAAATTTAAAAAAAAAAAAATAAATTAGAAATAAAAATAAAATAAAATAAATAAATAAATAAAATAAGATGATATTAAAAATTTAAAATTATTGCTTGGAACACCAAACCTTTTTTTAAAGGTTTAAAAATTTTTTAAAATAAAATACAAACAAATGTAAAATGTATGTACTTTATGCTGAATCAATGAATATTAGTTATATAGTTTAGAAAATATTTAATTATGAATACATAAATAGTATTTATCATTGTATTATTATATTATTTTATATTATATTTTATTATATTATATTATATTATATTATATTATATTATATTATATTATATTATATTATATTATATTATATTATATTATATTATATTATATTTTTTTTTTTTTTTTTTTTGTTGGGCTGAGGTAGGTAAAAATGCTTTATGCACCGTCAGTCAGGTCGTCACTCTGCTGGTGTGTCGGACTGCATGCCTGCTTACCGACTAAAAAAAACCTCCTCTTCTAGGGCTAAATTCCACCTTGGAACCGGGAACTATCTCGCATTAACCTTCAAGGTGGCGCCCTCAAATATGCTCTATCTGAGCGTTACCCTCTCTGTGCCTGCGTCCAGGTCATACTTCTTCCGCCGCAGAACATTTTTGGCGAAGTCACACACTTTTTTCCAGGCATCTATGCTGCTGCACATTTTCTGTACTATTGTGTCTACTGTGACTTCGCCGACAGAGCCTGCCAAAGCGGTTCTCTCTTCTGACCACCTTTCGCAGTCAAAGAAAGTGTGTTCTGCGTCGTCCATTGTATTTTTGCAGTAAATACAGCTGGATTCATCCGTTTTTCCCATCTTATAGAGGTACTTTCGAAAGTATCCATGACCGGAGAGCATTTGTGTAAGATAGAAAGACGTTTCACCGTGTTTTCTACTTATCCACTGCTCAAGATCGGGGATTACTTTTGCAGTCCATCTTCCATATCTTTCGGACGACCATCTCGCCTGCCAGGAGGCTATGGTTTGCTGCCGTATGGTATTTGCTGCCTGTTTGGAGAATTCTCCGCTCTGCCGGAGTTGCCATATTTTCTTGCGTTCTTGAGCAAGTAGGTCCACCGGTATGACTGCTGCTATCACGACTACTGCAGCTCCAGATACTGTGCGATACGCCGATGTTATCCGCAAGGCTGCTCTTCTCTGCACGGATAACATCGGTTTTCGCCTTACAGCTGCCTGTAGAGTATCCGCCCATACTTCGCTACCATAGAGTAGTGTAGCGTTCGTCGTTTCCATGAGAAGTCTCCGTTTCCATTCCGTCGGACCGTCAACGTTTGCCATCAGTCTACTGAGGGAGCCCGTTATTGCGGCTGCTTTTCGCGTGGCGTGCCTCAGCTGTTCCCCGAAAGTGAGTTTGCTATCCAGTCTAACGCCTAGATAGTTCACTGTCCTCTGGGTCCTTATTTGATTTCCGCTTACTCGCATCTCTATTTCGGTTGGAATCTGCTTTCCTGTAAACAGAAGTAACTCTGTTTTATGGGTGGCAAGTTCCAATCCTCGAGAGCTAAGCCATGTCTGCGTGCGGATCATGACTTGGGTCAGTCTCTTTTGCGCTTCTGTTGTGTTTCTGGCAGTGATAACGGCCGCGATGTCGTCAGCGTATCCGATTAGAAATGTTTCTTCAGGCATTTCCAGTCTTAGAATGTCGTCGTAGCTGATATTCCACAGGTCTGGTCCTAGGATCGACCCCTGTGCAGCCCCTCCAGTGACTCTATAACGTTTTGTACCAGTCTGTGTGTCATACAGGAGTACTCGATCCTGCAGGTAGCTTCTCATCATATGCACTAGGTACTCCGGTATTCGAAAATGTTGCTCCAGGGAAGCAAGCATATCGCTCCATCTAACACTATTGAATGCATTTTTGACGTCGAGCGTTACTAAAAGAACCACTGGGCGCGAGTATGCATTTCCTCTTTTCGTTGCTCTGGCTGCCTGTACAACTTCGTCAATAGCTCCCATTGTGGATTTTCCGGACCTGAAACCATGCTGTCTGGGGCTGAGTCCTCCAGCGGCATCTATTGCAGCTAGTAGCCTTGGTTTCAGGAGCTTTTCTAACAGCTTACCAGCTGTGTTTAGCATACACAATGGACGGTATGCCGATGGGGTGTTGGGATCGCCTTTGCCTTTGCTGATGAGCACAAGTCTCTGCTCTTTCCATACTTCTGGGAATATTCTTTCTTTTAGACATGCGTTGTACATTCTAAGGAGAAAAGTTGGTCGTCCTGTTGCTATCATCTTCAGTATCTCTGCCGGTATATTGTCTGGTCCCGGGGATTTTTTATTTTTCAGGGAAAGTGCCGCAATCTTGAGCTCTTCCTCCGTAAAATTAGGAGCTGAGCTATGAGTTTCTTCGGCTGCCCGCGCATTCGTTTCGTGAATGTGTGTTGGGAATAGTGTTTCCACTATGTTGTCCATCGTTTTGTCATCCACGTTTGGCGTTGCTCCAGAGTTCCTCAATTTTTTCATGACTACTTTGTAGCCAAGTCCCCAGGGATCTCTGTTTACATCTTGGCAGAGCTCCTTCCACTTGTCTTGTTTGCTGCGAGCGATAGCAATCGACAGCTCCTTTCTCGCATTCTTCGCTGCAACCGCTTCAAGAATAAAATTTCCAGTGCGTCGTGCTCTTGTCAGTTTTCTTCTGCACTGTATACATACTCGTCTTTTTTCTGCGATATCGTGGTTCCACCAGTATGCCTGCCGCCTACTGCCATGTTTGCCGTGCGTTCTTGGCATCGAAGCGTTACACGCTTTTACTATGGCCGTAAGACTTCTTTCGACAATTTGGTTCGTACTCAATGCCCCATCGAATTGTCGCTCACTTCTGTCCAGTTCGGGGAGTAATTTTCCCGTATCAATTTTATTTATGTCCCATCTGCGCGGTTTTTTTATAGGACGCGCGTGGGGTACTTGTCGTCTATTATTCTGGTAGGTGTATGAGATATACTCATGATCACTACCAGTGAAGTCGTCCAATACTTTCCAGTCCTTGATCCGATCAATGATATGCTCCGATGCAAGGGTTATATCCGGAATAGTGCCTTCGCATCCTGGTCTGTGGAAGGTGGGTCTGTTGCCGCGGTTTGCTACATCAAGTCCAGTCCTGGCTGCCATATCCATGATTTTACGTCCTCTAGAGTTAGTCGAGGGCATACCCCAATCTACTGCTCGTGCGTTGAGATCGCCTGCCACAATGAAAGGCTTCCTTCGATCCATGAGCAGGTCCTCGATTGCGTCTAGCTTAATTTGGAAAGTGTTTATGTCGTCGCTAGGTGTCAGGTAGCAGCTAACTACTACGACATCCCTGAACCGTGCGTAGACGTAACAATTTCCTAGCTTGCTCTCTTGTAGCAGCTGTCCACTGGCACTGGGAATCCATATGGCCGCAGTCTTGGTTTCGTCCTCTAACCAAACTCCGTTTGCTTTCTGCTTGTATTGCTCACTAATGATCACAATGTCGATAGCGTATTCCGCTACGATCTGTGTCAAAAGTGCATCTGCAGTTTTGCTCCGGTGTAGGTTACCTTGGAGTATCTTTATCATGGTGCTATACGAGTGCCTGGGCATTTCTGCGATCCTGGCATGTGGGCAACAGAGCTACGCCCTGCGTCAGTGCAGATGCAGCATTTTGGGGGTTTTTTGCAGTCTTTCATTTTGTGACCTGCTTCCCCGCATCTAATGCAGATGCCTCCGCCATTTCGGTCTGGTCCCGTGCAGTTGGTCTGTAGGTGACCGACCCCGAAACATCGATAGCATCTGCGGATGGTGTGGCACATCCTGGGCCTGACACTGACAAAACCTATTTTAAGTTGTAGGTTGAGCAGCGTCTCCGCTAATTGGCTTTCCAGTGTTACGAAAGCTCTTACCTGTTCTCGGCTGTTCGGAGCAGTGACTTTTATTCGCAAGTCAACTGTTGTGTTGGCGAGTGCTTTATGTACTGCCTCAGCCACTTCGGACTCTACAGTGAGCGAGTCGAGATCTCTGATCTCTACTGTCGCTGTAGGCTTCAGCTCGGCTACCGTGGCTGTTTCCTTGACGGTAGCCTTTAGTTTGTCCACCAACTCCGGTTGTAGCTTTTCCCCTTTACCGAGTTCGACAAGGAGTGCCCCGGATCGGGTTTTCCTTATAGCTCTCACGTTTGCCTTTTCGTCCTGTTGAATTGTGCTGCGTATGTTTCTAAGAACATCTACGTAGCTTTGTCCACCTTCAGGTTTTATAAGGACTGCTTCTGTTCGGAGGGGCTTCTTTTTCTCTTTTTTTGGCGTTTTCGCTGCTACTTTTGGCTTCTCTACTGCTGCCGAAGTAGATTTTCCCACTTTTTGGTGCGAGGCACCTTTTTTGGTAACTTTTTGCCAAAGATTTTGTGGTCTTTCGCAGAGTTTTTTACCAGACTCTGACTCTAAGGGGCTAGAGGCCTGTCTCTTTTGTATGGTGGGTGTACCCACTGGTTCAGAGCTCTTTGCCTCTCTCTCTATTAATGGCTGTTGCTTCTGCTTATTGGCTTCAGCCTCGATCTTCTTCCAGGAGCTCCTGCAGTGTCCTAAGACATCGAGCAGTTCGTCCAGGTCCGATACCCCGCTTCGTACGTCCAGGCTAATGTTTTTTTGTTTAGCCACAGCGGTTTTTATACGCCGCAATGCCTGGCGGCATTTCAGGATGGCATCCTCCTCCTCGGCACGGAGTTTCATCATGTACTCCTGCCTTGGTGACATCACCAGCCCTGCATTAGAGCTTGGGGCGCCTGCTTCCGTCGCGGTTGTTTTTGGAGTTTCCTCCACGCTTTTTGGTGCAGATGCTACCGGGCTTCGCTGTATCTTTGAGCTTTTACCAAAGCCCAACTTTGGGTCAGTGAAGCGAGAGTCACTTTCCATTTGTGGTGTTTCGTCGGTCTTCTTGTTGTTGTTGTTGTTGTTGTGGTTGTTATTCATTTTTGTTTTTTGGGTCCCAACTCCAAGCCGCTATCTCAGCTCGGATGTACAGTCACTCAGACGATCCTCATGGTTGTCTATGCAGAGCAGGGAGGCCATGCGAGGGTTGACGCTGGACCTTATGGGAGCCAGCGTTCAGAGCCAAGATCTTGTGCAGATTAAGGATATATATCAACTTAAACCTGTACCACCAAAAATTAGATTGGCGACGAGCTTCGAACGTACTTGGAGGCCTGCCACGGTTTTAACGGGACGGAGGCAGCAGCAGCATTATCCTAGAAGCCATTTCTGCAAGATGTCACTCTTGCTTACTGAGGTCCTAGAATGCTACTCCTGTCAGCCCAGGTGCAAACATTTCAAAATCGTATATTTTTTCATAGTCCTTGGTCGGTCGAAGATTTCAATCTTTCTTTTTTTTTTTTTTTTCTGAAGTCGCTGCCCCCATAGTTAGCGATTGGTCAACTGACCAATCGCAATCCAGTGGGCCGATCTTCAAAAAGCGCCGTGTGGTAGGTTAGTCGCCTTGTACGACAAGCTTCTCTACCAACTGGGGGAGTATTCTACTACCCGCTTCCCCCACGGGAAATATTATATTATATTATATTATATTATATTATATTATATTAAATTATATTATATTATATTATAGTATATCATTTTATTCTATTATTAAATTTCTATATTATTATTATTTTTTTTATTTATTTATTTATTTATTGTTACTAAGAAATAATTCTAAATAACAATTTTATTTTAAGCCAGAGCGACAGAGTTCTTCAGGCAATTATTTTCTTATATTATTATAATACATGCATTTATTAAATATAAAGCTGAGTTCGCAAATATCTTGAACTTTATTTCTGACTGCTCTTAAGAAATGCAATTAAGAGAAATAACTCAGAGCACGATTGCATCGGCTATTCAACGAGTTCATTTGCAATCAGGCAGAAATTTTTTTCTTTTGCCTTTTTACTCTGTAAGAAAGTGTTGTGTGCATGTATTAGTATGCAGAGCGAGTGACTTGCAAATGTGTGTATGTATGTATATGTGAATGTGAAGATCGTTTGCATAGCCTAATAGCCGTTATCTGCTCACTTACGATGCCTTATTGTCGAACGTGTCTCTCCCTAAACGAAGTTCGTTAAAAGAGCGTCAGACGAATAGTTTAGCTCTCTTCGGTCGACAGAAAACAAAAACGAAAAGAACCGAAGAGTCTAGCTAAGAAAGAGATAGTTTGTAATTTATTGTAATTTATTTTCGATTATCGCGGACTATGATGAGCTATGATGGGATGTAAGGGATGCTCATTATATGTTTACTCTTCATTTTTAAGAGAAATAAAACGAAAACTATAATAATAATGACTTTTGTTATGATCATTATTTATTTAATTAATTATTTTACATTTTACATAACTTACAATTATATATCATTTAATTTACTATTTTTTTCTATGAATGAATAAAACATTAATTAACTAATGGATTTCTTCTTAATTGTGTTTACTCTTTCAGCTTTCAGATACAAACATGTGAGGAGCAGACTATTCATTGTCACATTACCTTTTGACATTGAGCGCACTCTAGAAATATATAAAATGTTCTATAAACGAATCGATAAGTAATTAATTAACGTACTTCAAGTATATATTTTGTGTGCTCAGCTCTATGCTGCCCTTGCTATCCACTTCAACTACATCGCTCAACACAATTATTGCGAAATTTGTGTATTTATGCAGCGCCTTAGTCTGGTGTGCATGCTATATCTTAATTGCAGAGCAGTGAAATTGATTTAATTTGCAAGAGGTAAACAGCAGAGCGTATGTGCGGCAACCGCATTCAAATTGCTTGCCGCGCTCCAACTAATAATGCTCGAAGCTGAGCGCCATGCAAAAATCAACTCAATTACAAATGTCGGTCGCTCGCTGTGGCTGAGCCACCCACTGGTGGCGACCAGTAAACAATTGCGGCTGCCACAATATTCTATGATCGCGGCGGGCTGTGGCACGGCAAACGAAACCGGACGCCGCAATATACAAAATGTTTTTTAATTGTTTTGCATTGGCCATTGGCTGCGAATGAAGGTATACCTCCATGGCATGGGCGTGGCCAGAAATAAAACAACAACAAAAATTGAGCAAAACCAAACAAATACACATGCGTAGCAATGTGTACGTGGTCAGCGAATGCGTGGCAAGAATACGAGAGAAGATAGAGAGAGAGAGGGAGAGAGAGAGAGTGAGAGTGAGAGAGAGCGATTTAATTTCATTCGTTTTCAAAAACAACAACAACAATTTCCATATGCCACAATTGCATTTATTGTTGTTGATTGTTATTGTTGCATGTGGCTTATTATTGCGTTTTTGTTGCACTTTGGCTGCGCGTCGCCCCCGCGGCGTTCAGTTTAATCTTTTAAGGCAGCCAATTGACTGCTGCGCCTGGTTTATGGCGAACTTTTAAGCGCTTCAGTGGAGCTTAGCCAAGTTTATTTATTTTTGCTTTCCTTTTTATTGTTAATAAATTTTGTTTATTTTCAATAAGCAAATAAAAGCCGAGCGCACATAAAAACTCTGGCCAACTAACATAAAATTTCTGTGACAACAACAGCAGCGGCAGAGCAATATTTCTTATATATATATGACAGTTGATTGTGTCGATATAAATGGCAAAGTTTTTCTGTTTGCCTCTTGTTGATTTTTATGGCATTAATTTGTTTAATGCACAAACGTGGCGGGGTCGCCGTTCACTCCACTAACTCCTGACTAAATATTAAAATGAAAGTCAAGACATTTACGGCTAGATATGCGGCAAAACTTTGTCCCTATCAGTTGCAACATTTCACACACAAACACACACACATGCATACACATGTGTGTTTGTTCTCCCCCATAACAAATATAAAATGCGTATACGTGATGTTTTTGTTTCCATGCGTTAAATCAGCATATAATCCCAGAGTATTTCCAATTTTATACACACACGCACCCAAGACATTCCGCGGACACCCACACGCACACACGCACAGCCATGTCAAACAAACTTAAAAACATAAAATAAAATAAAAAAAAAAGTCTCAACACAATCCCGCCTTTCAGCTGCCCTTTCCATCATACACGCTGACAATTTGCAAGTTCCTTAAGGTATGTGTGTGTGTGTGTGTGTGTGCGGGAAAGTTTGTGCCAGGCTTTTGCTGGGGTTGGGCTGGCAGCTGAAAGGCGACTAAGACGCACTTTCGTATCTTGTTGGGGGTCGTCAATCTAAGCCCCGAAATCTTGTCGTTGTCATGTCGTATAAATTAAATGTGTTTATATTAAATGTGAAAAAGCAACGCACAGACGAAACACAAACGACATAAGCAACGGCTCAAATGCGCTGCTCTCCTGTCTGAGTCCTTTGAAAACGAAATATCAGTTCGTTCTCCTCCTTTATTTTTTTTTGTTTTTTGTTTCAGTGTTGTTTTGATTTTTTGGCATTATGTATTATAATAAGTTGCAGTTGTTAGGATGGGCGGGACTGAGCGGAATGATGGGTCTCTAATAAATATTGACATGTGAGAGCTTGTTGCCAGAGTTTGCCGCCATCGAGAGCTGGACGTGAAATGAGCAAGGATGCGGGATAAATGCTGACACGCAATCAGTGGAGATCAGTTAACATTTCTCAGCGGATTGCGTTTAGGTCTGGGCAATGGGATTGAGAGTCGGATTCGGATTTGGATTGGGATTGGGATTGGCTGTCGTGTTTGTTTTACGCTGACAGCAAGTGACATTTCTGAGGGTTGTACAAGCCGAGCAAGAGGTGTGCATATGTAGCTGTCGCTTTGATATGATATGTGAGATATATGTGAGAAATTTTGACAAGGATAAACAGTTTGGGCTTTAGACTTTACAGGCGTTTCTAGTAACTGATTATCACATTAGCGAATTTGCTGCTATAAAACAAACGAACAACATTTCATTTATATTATTTATTTTATTTAATATTTAATTTAAAAAAATTTATATTGTAATTTTATATTTATTTTAATTATTTTAAATTAATTTTATAAATATGTAGAATAATTTGCAGATATTTAAATACACTTCGTGGATCTATATATAAATTTAAAATTAAATTTAAATTTAATATTATATTAAATAAAACTGAATTATATTGCATAATATTTTTTTTTTATAAATATTTATTATTTATCATAAATTAATTATATATAAATATTTGTTAATAAATATTTATTTAATAAATATTTATTTATTATAAATAAATTTTATTTATATATTTTTTAGTAAATATTTATTGATAAGTACTTCGTTTTTACATAATGTTTTATTAAGCTCAGTTTTAGTTATCGAAGGCTTATGGACTTATTGAATATTTACTGTAATTTAAAAAAAAAAAAATTAAAGCAGTAATTTTTATCTCTCTAACTAGAACATATATGCAAAAATAGAATCAGATGAGCAAAGCGACTTCATATAGGCATCGGCCTTTTCGGCTCAACGCTCGGAGTAATCCGACTTTCAGGTTTTCATTTCATTTTGTTGTTGTTTGAGTTCAAAAGTAAGGGACCCGAACAAATACGAAGCTGATTGAGCGGGAGTTAATGAACAAGTATGATGTATTTGAAGAGCTTCTACTCGATATCCAATCTATGTATTGCACGGCTTTCGATGCTATACGAAAGAAGTGAAAAAGAGTGGAGAAGTTGTATGAAGTTGAATGCATGCTCATACATGTAAATGCTCTCAGTATGCTCTCTATAAATGTTGCAATAAAATCATATTGTATTTACGCGAGGCGGTCAGTCACTTTTTTATTGATGCCATATCAGAGAAGTGCAACAGAAGGAGATGAAGTCACGCACTTTTATAGAAGTGTAGTTTGTAAAAGAATAAATACAATATTTGATTTGCTATTTTCTTCTAAAACTTTAAAGTATTAAAAATTCAACAGAATAAGCAGAATAATAATAATAAATTGTATACTATTGCTAAAAAAAAAATTTAATATATATTAAAAATTTATTTTTCTATTATATAAAATTTATTTAATTTTTTTTTAATGGAAAATTTTAATGCACATTTATCTTTATATTTATATAAAATATATCATTTAAATTTTAATATTTTTTTAAATAAAATAAATATTTATTTAAAATTCAAATTAAGTTAAATTTATATTTAAATTCACTTAAATTTTATTTGAATGATACTTCAAATTTATAAATTATTTAAAATTAAATAAAATTCAGAAATATATGAATAAAATGAAATGAATATATAAATGAAAATATAATTTAAATAAATAAATGATTCAACAAATGAAATGAATATTATCTGCAAATATTATTTAAATAAATATTATCTGAAAATATAATTTAAATAAATAAATGATTTAACAAATTGTGAGAAATGTTTTCAACAATAATTATTATTTCTAATAAAAAATAGTCAAATTATATATTATAAATTATATTTTATTTAACAACTATTTATTATTATAAAAAATAATTATTGTTGAAAACATTTCTCACAATTTGTTAAATCATTTATTTATTTAAATTATATTTTCAGATAATATTCATTTCATTTTACAGCAAATTCCAGACAGCTGCACGGATCTTGTTACTTAATGCAGCTCGATTCGATTTTTCTTTTATAAAAATGCAATGACTGGATTATTATGCAGTTTTTGCAGAGTCTGCTGGCAATATTTGCAGCATAATAATATTGTTCTTAATACACATGCGTGTAATTTGGGTTGTCTGTGCTGGTAATCCGTTATGGCCTTTATTTAACAGAAATAATTAATTACCAATGCTTACATGGCGTATGCGCAATGTGACGCACTGTTACTCTATGTGTGTGTGTGGGTGTGGCTGTGTGGGTGTGGCTGTGTGGGTGTTTCTATATTTGTGCTTATGTATGGGTGTCAAAGTTCGCACACACGCTGTGCAGGAAGCTGGAAAATTTATGAAATGAAATTCGCTATGTAACAATTTCTCAAATTGTATAAAAAGCATTTCAACGAATTTTCCAATTAAGCTGATGCCGCACATAAAACGTCTTGTAAAAAAGTTATTGAAGCCTGTGATGAAGACGAGACCAAAGAGATGAATCCAAATGTCAATAGGCTCGCTCGCTTATTTGTGCCTGTGCACAGGAACAGGTAGCTCGGGTCACAGACAGTCTATTCGAAACCTTTTTGGCGGCCTGGCGCATTAAATGTTTCCGGTTGCGTAATGAAATCGTTGCGAAACAATCAGTGACAGCAATCCGTTGGCTGCTGACCCCTGACAATGGTTAGGCTTCGACCGAATGCTGTCGGCGGCCCTGGCTGTCTGTCAAAGATGCACTGAAATTGAAATATCAGCGTGGCTAAGTGTTGGCAACTGAGAATTTCAAATGTGCTTTTCGCATTGAGCGAGCGAATGGCCGAATGACCGCCATGTTAGCCGCATGCAGCAAGCCGGAAGGAAGCCTCTGACCAAATGCCGCTTCCGTCTGCCGTGTTTCATGTCCGGTTGTGTTTGTTTCAAATGCTATCACAAAATTTATGGCCGCCGCCGACCGATGATGGAATTGTAACTGGAAACCTTTTTATGGCACGCAGTAGATCTCACCCAGTCGTCGTCTTGCCTTCCCTCCCTCTCTCTCTCTCTCTCTCTCGCTTTGGCTCACATGCATATTTTATGCGTGTTGGTATTAGCAGCATATTTCGCTTTTGGGTCACTTCCAGCAGCAGCTGCCGTCAGCATATGCAATTGTTGTGCTGCTGGACCCACACTAAGCAGTCTGAGCATGAGAACTTGGCATGAGAACTTGGCTATATGAAAAGTTTCACATTTGCGTTGCGCCTGTGTGTGAGTGAGCGCTGGATTTGCACTGAAACCACTTTGTGGTGACGCCAAAACTTCTAGCCAAGTTAAAAACTATTGTCATTCTGTTAAGTGGTCACATTTAACACTTGGGGCGCTGACTCCAAGAGAAGCGAGAAGCGACTGGCTGCAGATACATAGACAAAGCGGAATTAAAGAGAGGCCAAGGGAGAGTGAGAGAGGGAGCGAGTCAGTAAAGGGGCGTTGAGCAATGAGTTATGTGGCAGCTCTTGCAGTTTTCTTGCTGTTTCTGTTTTGCTGAGAAATGAGCATTGTGGTTGCATGAGTTTCCTCATAGACTTACGATCCCTTAAAGCAGAATCAAGCATATGCCGTATGGAGCTCAGATTTTTGAATGTCCACAAAAAAAACCTCTTAATTTATTTATCAAGTGCATAACAAATGCAAAATAAATCTACTGAAAGCAGCTTAATTATATTATATTTCATTTCTTTGACTTGCGCCAAGAACAAGAGGTGCTTGACCTTGTTTATAATACCTTAAGCTGTGAGCAACCTTATATCTAGCTTAGCTTGAGCGCATACTTCGATTTGATCTCATCAAGCCTCAACCCTCTTCACTGCCTACTTCATTAAACTTTGCTGTTTATTTAGGAGCCCTTTTCCTCTCTCTCTCTCTTTCAGTCGCTTTCTTTCCTGTGCTTCTCGTTTTAACTTAATTTAAGCACTCTGCCATGCTGGAAGTCGACTTACTGCAGCATTGTCCTCACGCCCCCCACGCACGTCTCAGAACCGTTGTCAGCAAACGTCTTGGACGTCACTGGGCGAACGTCAGGACTTGATGAAGTGCCGAACGGTTAGACTGTCATTGGCCTGCCCTTTCTTTCGTTCGCCCGTGCTGACACGGGTAGGCAGCCCCCTCAATTGAAACTTAACGTAACTCCCTGACTTGCCTCGGCGTTTACTTTGCCGTCTTACTTTGTTGCCCTTTGCTCGAGTGGGTAATTAAAAAGGACGCGCTTCACTTGGTTTCATATTTCGCATTTTCGCATTTTCGCATCTCCATTGCAAACTTTGATTGCCCAAACACGTGCCGGCCTTACCCTTGACTCTCCAGCTCGCTTTGCAAATATTCAAGTTGTAAAGCTTCTAATGACTGCACATGTGGAATTTCGAATCTCAATCCAAATGCATATTATTATCAATCATTTATTTGCGCACTCTTGTCGTATTTATTGCGGCTGACCAAACCAAATTAACTTTTGTGCAAATTGAAGCTCAGCTAACCAAATAGCCACTAAGCCCTTTACAATATCTTCTTTACATTCCTGATTGTTCTGGCTTCCCTCACTTTTCGCCCTTTTCCGAATTTAAATAAATAAAATATTGCGCTTCTAAGCAGCTCATTTTACGCTTAAATGGCAGCTGGCCACTGATAATCAAACAAAGTGAATAAAAATGTTGTATTTAAAATAAGTAATTGTGTTGAATTAGAGAGGGAAGAAATCAGAATTCTCGAATATTGTATACACTGTCTTTTGGGATGCATAAGTGTTGGCAGTTTTAAAGGAATTTGCAAGTAATTTTTGCATTATTATATTTATTCAATTTTTATTTATTTTATAAAATATACATATATGTAAATATTAACTAATATTAATTTAATTAATATTATAATTTTGTTATATTATATAATTATATTATAATCTAATATATTATATTATAATTAATTCATTATTTTTAATTAATTTTTCCCTTAATATATTTATTTAAAGTGTAAATTTACTCTGTAGATTCATACAAACATAAAAAAGGTATTCATTTATTTATTTTTTTTTTTTTTCTTAAGCATAGCTCGCAAATAACTGTTAAATATTTGCCCCTTTACGCGCTGTTCGTGAGATCAAAAGAGAAAATAAAAATCATTTTCTCTCCCACTCGCTCTAAGCAAAAGCCTTCGGCTCGCTTTGTTTCGTTTTGGCTTTCGGCTGAGCGCATTCGTGTGATGCTCTCTTGCTCTCTTTGCGAACATAGTTTAGGCAGCGCAACGGATGACGCTCACACGATTCAAAGCCAAGCCAATGCTCAGAGAGCGATGAGAGCGAAACATAAAAAAATAATATAACTGTAAAGCGATCTCGCTGAAGAAGCGACGCTAGCGTTTCTGAGGCGTCGAAGTGTGACTCAAATAAAAATGCTCTTAAGCATGCCAAGACTGTAGTCTGCATAGATGTTTATATTTTATTTATAAAAAATATATTAAAGTGATTATAATATATAAATTTGTAAATATTTTTTAATTGCTCTTACATGAACCAAAAAAACCTAAATTTTATTTCAAAGACGCTTGAATAAAAGAAAAATGTTTTTCTTTTAATAAGCTCATGTCGTTGCATAAATTAAGCATTCCGTTGGCTATTAGACAACGCACACACACACGCACACACGTTAGAATTTACGTAGGAATACACTGCATACGTATACATACATATGCATGCTCTTAGCTGATTTTGCCGTCATGGCTAGGTTGGCCAAAATGGTCAGGAAGTGCAAGTGGCAACGGAAACTTTTAATTGTTTCTGCCGTTGCTTTTGCGCTTCCGTTTCTTGCTAAGACGTGGGTGGCGCTCAGCCAAAGAATAACAGAAAGCCACATAATGTAAAAAAATCAAGCAGCCAACGAGGCAGCCACCTCACATTGCACATTGTTGAGTTGCTTGCGGTTATTTGGCTACTTCTTTTGGCCAGCAAGCAAGCAAGCAAAAAAAGAGGAGAGAATGGAATAAGAACGGCACGCTTGTCGTTCCGGCTGCTTCGCTTTTTGTTCCAAGTACTTGGCCATTGTACGTTTCTTTAACCGTTCGCCGTGCTCGGCGAGCTTGGCGTTTGCCTGAAGAGTTGTGGCGTAGTGTGCCCGGGATATGCGGCTATACGCTTTGCTGGGGTTATTAAAAATCTCATTATCATTGTCGCTGCGGCGTAAATTTTAATTGTCCGTTAAAAATGTCCCTTTTTTTCCTGCAGCTTCTTGTGGCTTTGCGAAATCAATTTAAACTTGTTTGACCAACTTGATTAGATTGAAATGAATTTGCGTAATGCTATCCCTGGCGCTGCCCCAGCTCATGATGCTGGACTGGCCGCAAGTGCGGTCTATTTGTAAACGGCAATTGAAGTTGGCTCTCAGTTTCAAAGAAGCCGCACAACTTGCTGGCATTTCAGCTCACTTACACACACACACGACTGCACATCCATACAGACATGCACACATGCATATGTATATGTATATGCACTCGAGGCATACTCGCATATCCTGACAAGTATGTCGAAGTCTTCGTCCCAGCGGCGTTTTGCATGTTAAACATGTGAATAATGCAAATTGTTCACACACATCCATCTATATCCGTTCATGTCCATCCAACCGTCAGGTATCGAGGTGCTCTGGGATTTGCTCAGCTTGCCACCAGGAAGCAGCTTATGTGTGCTTCAGCTGGGCAACTGAACGTGTCCTCATCCAAGCCAAGGCAGCTCCATGGCAGCATGGCGCAAAATATACATGGAATTCGTTTAAGAAAACACAAATTAATCTGATATTGAAACAGATCGAAACTCTTCAAACAGGCACCTGCCAATAAAATTGAAAAATATATTTTTAAATTTGTTTTACCAAGAAGAATTTCTTATACTGCAATGTGCTTAAATTCTAATAAATCATGTGTAAAAAAGGCAAGAAATAATAAATATTACTAATGTTGAAAGTATATAAAGATAGTGTTACAAAAAAGTAATGTGAAAGATATAGAATTAATAATTAATGGATAAATAAGAAATATGTAAATGAAATGTGAAATATATTGCTAAAAATTCTAACATTTAAAAATAATAGCACTTTATATATAGCAATAAAATAAGTAAATAGTAAAATAATTGTCAGACTTATTTTAATTATTTGAAAACAAAAATATTAAAAATATTTGAAAAATATCAAAATTATAAATTAATTAAATAAAAATTCTAATAAACAAATTTTTATTTTAATATAATATAAAAATAATAAAATAAAATAAAATAAAATAAAAATAACAATAAAAAAAGAATGAATAAAAATTAAATAAGATAAAATAAATAAAAAATAAGTAAATATAAAAAAAAAATGGTAATATTAAAAAATATTTATTAATGAAATATTTATTAATATTGCTCAAACTATTAGTTAATAGTGAAATCAAAATATAATATAAAATAAATAAAAATAAAAGTAATTAAATAAAAATAAAATAAATAAATAAAATATAAAAAAGAAATTAAAGTAAATAAATGAAAAATTAAATAAATACATAAAATATAAATATAAATAATAATAATAATAATAATAATAATAATAATAATAATAATAATAATAATAATAATAATAATAATAATAATAATAATAATAATAATAATAATAATAATAATAATAATAATAATATTAATAATAATAATAATAAAATATAAAATATATAAAATGAAATTAATAAATAAATACAAAATAATTTAATGTATTTTACATACTTATGTAAGAAAAAATAAAAACAATTTATAAAATTACAAGCACAAAGATTTAAAGCCCAAATTTTTAAAATTTATATAGAATTCTAATTCATAAATAATATTAAGAAAAATCACTGTAATTCCTTCATTGAGCTTAAAAGCCTCTTATATTTAAGATATAGATAAGGATTATTTCTTGTTAAAATCGAACCATTCCCTTTGTCCAAATTAAAATCTCATGAGTTTTTTATCCACTTTCGTTTCAAGTAAATAAAGCTGACAATACAGCCCTAAGGGCAAGGATTTACTTGGAGCTGTCCAGAGTGACAAAATCTTACACATATTATTCTTTAAAATAAAATTTCGCATAGATAAAAAGTGTCGCTTATTCAACATAGTCTAAAACTTCTCAGCGAAAGCAACAAAATGACTCTGCAAAACAAATTTAATCAAAAAATCCAGACTTAATCAAGTTGCTCCATTGGGCATTTATTTATTTCGAATATTCATTATTATTGCATTAATGTAAATGTTATAAAGTTGTAAATATCGCTTTAAATGTGAGCCAACAGCAGCTGGCATTAAGTTGGCAAAGTCTTTAAGCATCTCTGAGCTGCAAAGTCATTAGTCAATTTTCATAGAGACAACAACAAGATGGGGCAGGCAAACCCTTCGACTTTTCGGCCGTCCAAGAAGTCACGCAGCTGAGCTTTTTGAACTGATTTGTTGGGCCTAGACAACAAAGGGGCGAACGAGCCGTAACACGGACTGTGGGCCATGGGGGGCTGCCACTTGAGCACAAAATAATCCTTAATTACACATTGGAAGCACGTAAATGTAATTTTTTGTGCACTTCTCGCTGGTATTGTGTCCATGTGCCATGTGCCGGCCCTGGCCGTGGCCGTGGCAGGAGTAGAATTATGTTAAGACACGATTTGGTGATTGGCCTTCTGAGCATAATAAGAGCCGAGCGGCGCGGCGAGGGGCGTCTGCATCGAAGCGACTTTACTGATTGGCCGACTTTGTGGCTAAGTCGGCCCATAAATGATTGCGGCCTTTTGCTGATTTTGAAGGACAACGGCACGCAATGGCTGTGGATGCTCAGGATGCCAGCTAAGTTGTTGCTGCCCCAATGTACTCTAAGTGGTTATGGGTTATGGCCATGGCTTGTTGGGCGCCGCTTTGTATCACAGGATTTAACTAATTTGTGCACATTTTGTACTGCTGCTGCTGGGTATTACATGCTCGAAATGTATTTATTGTTCAAGTAATGGGCGCATTATCTAAGATATTTGAGAGTATGGAACTGTAAAAATAAATATGTAAAAAAATAAAAATATAATTAATATGAGAAATAGTTTAAAATGAAATTAAATTATTGCAAAAATTAAATTTATTTAAAATATGAATTAAAATTTAACAAAGTTCTCTTTAATTCAAATTCTAAATATAAAAAAAAAAAATAATATAATTACTATGAGAAATAATTTAAAATGCAGTATTAACTGTAATTAAAATATTACAAAAATTAAATTTATTAAAAGAAAATGAATTAAAATTTAACAAAGTTCTCTTTAATTCTAAATTCTAAATATATATAAAAAAAAATTATTAATATGAGAAATAGATTATAATGCAGTATTAACTCTTATTAAATTATTGCAAAAATTAAATTTATTTAAAATATAAATTAAAATTTGATAAAGTTCTTTTTAATTCTAAATTCTAAATATATATAAAAAAAAAAAATAATATAATTAATATGAGAAATAATTTAAAATGCAGTATTAACTCTTATTAAATTATTGCAAAAATTAAATTTATTTAAAATATGAATTAAAATTTAACAAAATTCTCTTCAATTCAAATTCTAAATATATAAAAAATAATATAATTAGTATGAGAAATACTTTATAATGCAGTATTAACTCTTATTAAATTATTGCAAAAATTTAATTTATTTAAAATACAAATTAAAATTTAATAAAGTTCTCTTTAATTCTCAGCTGCTGCTACAACTGAGCTGTAGCTTAAGTTCATTTGATGCCCTTGTTGATTGTAATTTGTAAGCCACGCCCATATTTGTACAGCTGCCCAACCGCGGAAATTGTGAATGCAGCTGGCAGCGCTCTGAGGGCAGCAGCAAACTCATATGCATATGCAATACACATACATACATACATATATAGTTGTATATGAAAAAACACATATATTTCTTTTGTGTTTTGCCGGCCAGTTTTTTTACAATTGTTTCAAGAGACTGGGCGCAGGTTTTTTTACAATGTATTTTTAAGCTCGTTCAGTTTTTTTTGCTCAGTGTTTTCTTTGTAAATTAACTTTAACAAAAGTAGTTGGCGCAAAAAACAACAGCTTAATGGGAAGTTAGCCAGCGCAACACATAACCAAACTCTCACGCTCACACGCTCACACACTCACACACTCACACACACACACCTCCACTCTCTGAGTGTGTGTGCTATGAAAATCAATATGCGTATAGAAATTGCATATTCAAAGCGCATGCAAATGGAAATTTTGAGTTATGTTGTGGAGGGATTGGGCAAGAGAGTCGAGGCGCGGTGAAATGCAAATGCAAATGCAAATGCAAATGCAAATGCTTTTGTTTGCAAAACAAATACAACATGTTGAGTTTGAAATTAAAAGAACCAACTAAAAATGCATGCGGTTTTGCAATGCTTGTTGCTGCATTAAAATCGAATTTCACATGTGGGCGAATGTGAGTGTGTGTGATAAATCTTAAATGTATTAAGCTTGCCAATTAAATTATTCTCAGAGAAACGTACGCGAAAAACTCATGGCACTGCAAACATTTTGTAAATGAACTGCCAGGTGTAGCCGAAAAAATGTGAAAATATTTAAACAAAACAATTAAGACAGAGACAATCGAGCGGCGAGTGCGTTTGCGTCTATTTGTTAAACGAAATTGGGCGATTGGCCGCCATTTTGTCAGGCGCCTGCGGATGTTGTTCCCTCTTCCGAGTATCCATGTGTCCGTGTGTCCGTTTGGTTTGTTGTCAATGTGCATAATACCGTTATCGCACTGTGACAGCAGCAGGCACTCAGTGCCACACACACACACAGGCACACAGTCACAGCGGGGTATCTACTGCGCGTATATGTGACAGCGAGCCGAAGCGCTATGAAGGGTCAACCATATTAAGCGGCGAGCCAGAAAAGCGTGCTCAGTTTTTGCTGGCTGCTATCAAACAAGCGGAAGTCGTTGACAAAGGGCGACTTCAATATGAACCATGTCGCGCCACAGGAGCCAGCCCACGGAGCTCAATTGAGGTCAGTGAAATGTGAAATCATAATAATTATATTTTGCTTTTAATTACTTCAAGCATTACTTACTTTAAGGTCTGTTAAATACGTAAATATAGCCACAAATTATTGTGCAATTTTCTTATAATTATTTTATTATATAAAATTTATATTTGTTATTTTACAAATATTGTTAAATATTCTATACCATATATATAATCACTTTATATAACAAATTCTTGGCATTCATTAATAAATCTTTACGTAAATACTTTACAAAAAGTTGCATTAAATCATCAAACTGATGAGCACAGATCATCAGACGTCAAAGCGCACAGAGCAAAAAACAATTGGAGAGCCAAGAACGAGGTTTTTCGATTCGCGCAAAAGTCGAGTCAAAGTTACGAACAAAAATATATAAAAGCGAGAAAAATGTCAACGGCCAAGCGCCATAATAAAGCTCAAAATAAAATCAATTACGCTCGATTAACTGAAATAGTTACATAAATTACAAATACCCCAGGCAGGACGAAATACGCAGGACACGAGGACTAGTAGCGAGACTAGGGCTGGTCTGGGCTGGGCTGGTCGAAGCAGAGACAATTGAAGCGCGAAATCCACAAGAAGACGCGCAACATTTTGTGGCATAATGACAATTTCCAACGAGCCATCCAAATGATACACATTCAAGACAGCCAGAGAGAAAGAGAGCGAGAGAGAGGGAGCGAGAGAGAGAGAGAGAGAGAGAGAGAGAGAGCTAGCTAGCTGAGGAGGCCGCGTGGAGATAACTATTAACATTATATAAGTAAGAAGAAAAATTTCCGATTATTTTCCGCAACATAAAACAAAAGACAACAAACAGCACGCAGACCGCAATGAAGACGAAACCTTTGCCTTAAAACAACAAGCGGAAGGGCGCACGACGAGCAAGATAGAAAGAGAGCGAGAGAGGGGGAGAGTGAGAGAGAGGGAGAGTGAGAGTGTAGAGGCTAAGGAAAATGCTTGGAAAAATAATAAATAATACCATTTGATGCTCAAAGCGAAGACAACGCATTTAAAATGAGCGCATTTGCACGCTTGTACCACATCGTCTCCGTTCTCTCTCTCTCTCTCTCTCTCTCTCTCTCTCTCGCTCCTTCTACGAAGCAAGTAATCAAAGCGCCCTCGCCTTTAAACTACAGCCAAGCTTTGCGGTTCAGGACTTAGTTTCATTTGTTGTTGTTTGCAACTTTACGCGCAATTAATCTAAAATAAATTCGTTTATAATTTGACAACAACAGCAAAAGGCAGCGGCAGCAGCAGCAGCAACAGCAAACAAAAAACAAACAAAAAAAGCGAAAAGGCAAAATAAACTTAAGCGATAATTTTTTAGCTTTAAAATAATCAATGTCAAAGTTTTTCATTTAGCGGCAGGCTTGCCGCGAAAATTCAATTGGCTAGACCAGAAAAAAACAGCAACACGCGCACACACACACACACTCACACACACACACACACGCACACACACACACACACACACACACACACACCTTCATTGCAGTTCGACAGCTCTCGGGCTGGGTCGGGTTCAAGTTCAGGTCAACAAAGCAAATCGCTCTAAATTGAAAGACTCAACGAAAATGTTACGAATGCAGTCGCTTCGGGAGTATTTGGCGTCGCTCGTAAATTATTATTTAATGGCAGACAAAATTGAAAATAAATTTAAAGCTAATAATCGCTGAAATAAACGCAATAAATTGCGTATTTTCCTGGCTCTTGTTGCTATGTTATCGCCATCTAAGCGGAATTCAATTGAAATAAATGTAACCGAATTGATGTACTTCTATTTAGCAGCTCAATCTCCAGATCATTCGTTTGGATTAAACTTTGTGGATTTTTTCTTTAGATCTGAGTTGATGCTTAAGACAGTTT
The DNA here is from genome assembly GCA_035045845.1 of Drosophila buzzatii. Taxonomy (NCBI): domain Eukaryota; kingdom Metazoa; phylum Arthropoda; class Insecta; order Diptera; family Drosophilidae; genus Drosophila; species Drosophila buzzatii. The sequence continues at coordinate 6,062,422 of JAWNOS010000244.1, read as the reverse complement.
GTGTATGAGTTAAATTGATATATAATGCGAACTTTTATAATATGAACTCAATATATAAATGACTTTGTCATTGGATTAAACATAGCTAGGGCCATACAACAAATTATTTGTTATGGCTCTATTTAAATAGAAAGTGTAAGTAATTTCTCATATTGCAGCTAATAAGTATTATTATGATTATTCATATTTTTAAAATTTTTTATATTAATTTATTTATATTTTATTATTTTATTTTTGACAAGCAAAGCTAGATAACAATTTTAAAAAATTATATAAAGATCATTTTAATTTCCGTCATTATTTTTAAATTCTTTAACATTTAAATTCTCAATAGAAAGTGTCGATAATTTCTCATTTTGCAGCTAATAATAATAATAATAATTATTATTTTTTTAATTTTATTTATTTATTATCATTATTATTATTATTATTATTATTTATTTATTTATTTTTTTTTTATTTATTTATTTATTTTTTTTTTTTTTTGCCACGCAAAGCAAGATAACATTTTTCAGATTTAAAACTATAAATTTTATTTCCGTCATTATTTTTATTATTTTAAAATTGTATTCATTTAAATTCTCAAGAGCATTTATTATGAATAAAGTTATTATTTATGTGTACTTAAAGTAAAATGTATTTAAAAATTCAAATAGATTCGATTCTAGTTAAAATAAAATTTATTTAAAAATTCAAAAAGATTCTGATTGTTCGTAGTAAAACTCTTACGAAGCACTCTTTAGCTATAGATGCTTAATAAAAGACATAAGAGATAGCAAAAAAAAAAATAGCTTGATAGATTAGAGTCTGCCCTAAGCAGTATTGGTAGGCATATAAGGTACAGGCAATTGAGAGATCTGCAAGCCGCCGTATTAAGAGAGACTTTGAACATCATCAGCTCTCAATGCCAATTGAACGAGGAGCTCACTTGAAATCTATACAATATCTCTTACTACTTTAGTTTCGTTAATTATGCTCTATAACTCATTCTTGCTCAAATCTATGTATGTATTGCGTATTTGTTATCTTCCGTAGTTCAGAAAAATATATGTATATAATTAGTTGCTGTACATATCATCTTTATATCAATTTAAGATATTATGAAAATTCTTTTTCATCAAAGAAAAAAATCTAATTGATTATTCTGATTTTTATCAAATAAAATGCCAATTAGAATATTCTTTAAAATATTTTTATATATATTTATATATCAATGAATTTATTATATAAATTTATTTTCATATCTCTCCATTTTAATAACTATTCTTTTAAATATAAAAAAAAATCAGCTATAGATTTTCTGCAATATTTCCAACTATATGTATTTGGCTTCTGGCGACCCGCCGTCACTTTGCGCTGTCGAGTGTTTAAGGGAATGATTGCCCCCGGGTCACGCAAATGAGGCGCAACAAGCACAAATTGTGGAGGCTAAACATGCTCCATCATTCTCTTCAGCTACCGTAGACACGCGTAGCTGAAGCAACAGCGTAAAACAGAAACAGAGTTCAGAATTGAAGTCGAGTCGAAACAACAATTTGAAAATGCCCAAAACGCCGACGTTGACTCTAGCTTACGTGTGAATAAACGCCGGACAGCACAGGCAAACGATGATGGTAAGAGAAGGGACAAAGAGAGAGTGGGAGACATGGGCGTGTGCTGCTTGCCAGAGATGTTGCGCCGTATTAGCGCCGCGTGTCGGATAATTTATGAAATGGCGTAGTCGGCCGCAGCAGTCGGACGGATGGCAGGTGGAGAGCAGGTGAATGCGTGAGACTCTGACTCGGCAGCTAGCTGGCTGTAAATATCTTTAAAAGGCGCTGTTAAAACAAATTACTGTCTGGTTGCTGTTTTTGGGGTCCCAATGCCGCAATGCGTGCTCTCTACCTGTAAACAGTGGGCAGAGAGTCGGGCAGAGCGTCTGTTTGGGGTGCCAGCAAATCCGCTTCCTTGGAGCACGCACCAGCGAAAGTTATTAAGCGAATTTCTCAGGCAACATGGCATGAAAATTCCCGCGGGAATTTTCAACACCCACACGGCCCACGCCTCCTGTTGTTGGCTTACAACATCCGGGCGGCTGGCGTGGCGTGGCCCGCATCTAATTTTCAGTCTGACAGACAGACATGGCGGCAGTTGGGGCGGACAGCTACTTGACAGTGCTGTCAATTTCATTTTAAAGTTGTCGCATATGCAACTTTTGCTTCACATTTTTATGAGCTACATGATTTGCTCAATGTTTTCGCAAAACCCGTCATGGATTCATTTCCAAATACAGTCGATGCCCTGTGATTGGCACTTGATAAAGCTGGAGCTCTTGGGTCGCGGCAGCTTGTAAAAGTTAAAGATACTAGATAGCTGGGGTAAGGTGGCACACACAGAGCCATAAACTTAATGCAAATGACAATTTTGTGCCAAAAATTAAGTTAAATTATGCCACAGTCAACGACGACCACAAATTGCGCTGAGCGCTGAGAGCAACGCCCAGCCGATGCTGCTTCAGCCAGGATACAGAGCGTCTTAGACAAAGAAAGCAGCTCATTTTATTTTACATTTTTTGTATATTCATTTTTTTCCCGTTTTTTTTTTTCTTTGCCCGCCGCACAAATTGAAAATGAAAAGTCAGAACTTGAAAATGATAATCAACGTCAACAAATTGTAGACGATGAATGGGGCAAGGGCAGGCAGAACGGAGGCAGCCTGTATAATGATCTAATAAATTTCATTACCACAGCGAACAATTTTTGCATTTGGCGAGGCAAAAACTTGAGCTGGTTGCCCAGATCCAGCTGCCAGCTACTATTAGGCAGCATGTAAGGGGCGTGTACGCATGCTGTATGTACAAGAATATATGCATACATGTATGTCTGTCTCTGTGTGTGTGTGTGTGTGTGTGGTGTGTGTGTATTTCCCAAGGTATTCTTTAAGCAAGCCCCAGCACCATTGTCAGGTGTTTAAACTTTTCCAGCTGCTGCTCACTTGAGGCGCCTTCCAAATTGGCAGCAGCAACGAACCTCGCATGCGTTGCTGGCGCGCACTTCAAAGTTGTGAACTCGAGGGCAGTCATCGACCCATTTGGAGCAGCTACAGCGAATGGTATTGCCAATTCCGGCAAGCCCTACAATGCTATATGCTGCATATGTCAGCAGTTTCTGTTGCCGCTTCTTCACTGTTTTTTTGGCATTGGGATTTGAAGTTGATTTTGGCGTTTGCCATTTGCCATTTGCTATTTACCATTTGCTATTTACCATTTGCCTGCGAATGTTTTGTGTTTACTCAAGTTATTTGGTTTATTGCGGGAATTTGTAAATTTGCTAAAGGAGTAATTCCCTCTGAACATGAACTCTTTACCAAGAAACCAGCAGGCAGCCAGCTTATGTACATAGAGTTCTAAAATTGTACAAGAAATCGTTAGCATGGCTGCCAATTCAAAACGCAAATTGATATCTCTTCCAATGAACTGTTTTTGAATAATGTAGTTTCTGTTGAAATTCTTTGATTTCATCAAATTGGAAAATTCATTCATAAATATTGATTCAGTTTACTAAAGGTTTTTATTTAATGAATTATGAATGGTAAATATTAAAATTAAAATTGAAGAAGTGGAAAAAGTAGAAATACAAATAAATATTATTAAATAAATATTATTAAATGTATAAATAAGTGAAGTGAAATCGAAAAGAAATTGTATTTTATTTATGATATAAAATAATTAAAATTTGTATATATTCATAACTATTATTAATTAAATAAATAAAAAGAAAATGAAAATCAACATTTAAAAAAAATAAATAAAATATTTAATTAAATAAAAAGAAAATTAAAATATATATTTAAAAATATAAAAAATAATTTAATAAATAAAAAAATAAAAACAATATTTAAAAAATTAAAAAAAAATTAATTAATAATTAAAATTAAAATTAAATAAAAAGAAAATGAAAATAAATATTTTAAAAATATAAAAAAATTAAATAAATAAGTAGAAAAGTAGAAAATGAAAATCAATATTTAAACAAATTTAAAATAATTAAATAAATAAAAAGAAAATGAAAATCAATATTTAAAAAAAAAATAAAATAAAATAATTAATTAAATAAAAGAGAAAAAATAAGTATTTAAAAAATATAAAATAATTAAATAAATAAAAAGAAAATGAAAATCAATATTTAAAAAAATAAATAAAATAATTAATTAAATAAATGAGAAAATGAAAAGCAATATTTAACAAAAATACATAAATATATATGCTTAAATGTAGAAATAAGTGAAGGTTTATTGAAAAATTAAATAACTAAAAATTCTAAAATAGAGAATAGAATATATATAATATATAAATATAGAATTAAATAAAAGAAAATGTACCTAAAATGTAAAATATATATAAATATCTCAAAATACACTCTTTTTATTGTTAATTATATTTAAGATAAATTAACATAATTTATAAAATAAAATAAATAAATTATCTAATACAAAACTTTCAAATGAAATTGAATACATATTCCATAGTGTCAAAGAGGCCATTACTTCTGCCCTTTTCACTTTGAACTATTCAATACGGAATGAAGCACATTTTAATTAATCAAAAGAAATGCTGAAATAATCACATGCTTAAGCCCAGCATCGACTCCAGCTGCTACTTATTGAATGTGGAGCTAAGAACTGGCAGCTGACTGCATAGATCAAAACACAGGCAGTGCCAGGCCATTAGTAGGCTTCATAAATAAACCCTTGAGGCGCTGCCCCTGGCAGCAATTATATATACTAACGCACCATTTGGCAGGGGCTGTAAGTGGATAAGTGGGCGTCTCTTGGCCGGGCTATGGGCTGTGGGCTGTGGGGTCAACGGCCATAAATAATGCCACTTAATTGTTTTACAAAGCATAATTTTATCCTTTCGTAAATCCAGTGTTTTACAAACGTTTTCCAAAAACCCACACACACACACAGAAAACAAAAAGGCAGAAAAATGAGAGAGGCGGAGGGAGGAGAAAGCAAAAAAAAAAAAAAAAAAGAAATGTACTCAGCAAATGGCGCCTTTTTCTTTTGCCGCACCAGCTTAAATATGAATTAATGGCCAATAAAGATAATCTTTTACACATTCGCGTACGCAGCGCATTAAAAGTTAAATTTATGTAGCACCCAATTCCCTTCCAGTAATTCAACTGAACATTTCTACGCGGGTTTTCCTTTATTATACCCTGAGCCCATTGAAAATGGGAAATCAGGGTATAATGGTTTTGTTAAAAGTATGTAACAGGCAGAAGGAGGCGTGGCAGACCCCACAAAGTATATATATTCTTGATCAGGGTGACGAGAAAAGTTGATATAGCCATGTCCGTCTGTCCGTCCGTCCGTCCGTCCGTCCGTCCGTCCGTCCGTCCGTCCGTATGTATGAACGCGTCGATTTCCGAAGATACAAAAGCTAGAGAGTTCATTCTTTTTGTGTTAGGTTCGTATATTGCACGCGCAGTACGAGTTTGTTTCAGAAATTCGATAACTTGTATATTTGAAAAGTTATCGATAAACGAATTTATCGGGAACCAGTTATAAAATTCTAGCTAATTCATCTTTAGAGTTAGAGTCTTGCAGTCTTCTGCATATATATAGATACTAATTTAATACAATTTCGGTTTTTGTCACATTTTGGATTCCGATCCCCACTTCGCCCCACCACCCACAAATATGAAAAAAATGCATTTCAAATACTAGAGACATGCAGTTTGGTTTAACATATAGATATGAATATCATAATCATAATCTGAAGATATCAATACGATTGTCCATCTAGAAACAGAATTATTTATCATCAAAGTTTTCTCATTAAAATCCATGCGGCGCAGCAGCAAAGGCAGAGAGAGAGAGACAGCAAGACGCTTGCAATGCTTACATAAATGCATACACACATACAAGCGTAGATCAGTGTCTATGTGTGCGCGTAGTTTTGCATGCGTGCAGAAACGAATCGAATAATTCTTGGAATATTATTCCTTCGAAGAAGGGCTCAGGGGATTTCGTAGTCGAGCAGTCTCGACTACAGCTTTCTTACTTGTTTTTATTTATTTTTGCATACGCAGCGAATTTTCATTGCAATACTTTTAATGGCATTCGGAGAAAATTACCAAAGTTTACATATGTTCGTCTTGGACTTGTTTGATTATGAAACAAAGTTAAGTAGTTTCAAGATAAATAACAGAGTAAATAAAATAAAAATAAAATTATATCTCTATCTATTTTTTTTTTTTAATGCGCAATGGCTAAAATTATAAATGCTTTCTCTGTGGCTCGATTATCAGTAGTCAAATAATGCCTGTTGGCTTCTGTATCTTGCGACCAATCGCTAGTTGTGCTAGACGTTAAAATAGTGAGAGATATAAAAAAACTTTGATTAGCTTATTTATTTTATTTTTTTATCGAGCAACGCTCGCCGCAGCGCTGAGCGCCCGCTGCTTGTAATCAATCGAAATCTCAGCTGGATGCTTTCAAGTGATTATCTTCTGACCCACTTGACTCGAGTACTGTGCATCATTTGCTGCATATTCAATTTTATTACGTATACGCAGAGTGGCAACATGGAAAAAAAAAATGCTCATTAATATTTCATGTTTAGAGCAAATTATTCAAAACAATGCGGGCCACGAGGAACGCGAACAGCATCAACAAAATATACAGCTGTCTGACAGAGATGGACAAGAAGTGAGCGAGAAGGCGAGAGAAAGAGAGAGACAGAGAGAGAGAGAGAATGAGAGAGGCTATCGGTTGGATATGGTGCGGCTAGAGCGCGTGACAGCCAAAAGTCAACGCATCTGACTGGGCTTAAGTGCTAGGCATGCCCTTGGGTCGCTTTTACAGAGTCGGCTCGGTGTGTGTGTGTGTGTGTGGGTTGATTTGCCGGTCGCTGTATCAATATTTGTGTTAATCTGTCATTTTTCGTCGTTTATGAGTATTTGAATTTGTTGCAGTGGCTGCTGCGGTGATGGCAATGGACATGACAAGCGGCCATGAAATTTTCATGCGACTCGTGGCACGGTCGCTACGCTTTTTTCTCGATTTCCTTTTTGGTGTTGAGTGTTTGCGGAAATGTGATGATTATTGGTTGAACAAATAAAACTGCCTGTGTTGACACAGCTCTGTTTGAGCATGGCCAAGAGAACGTGTGCTGAAATGGAGTCGTCTCACAGAATGTGACAGTCATTCCTGTTTGACAATGGAAGTGTGTTAAGCAGCTCATCGAAGGTTGACTCGCTCTGGAGATAGTTTAGAGAGCATGAGCAGAGCGTGCAGCACTTATTACGCCCAATTGGCCTTAGTATAAAGCGACAGCGACATTAAAATATTTTGCACATTAATTTTTTGAGGCCCATCGTTGACCAGAAAACCAAATGCCAAAAAGGCAAGAAATTTTTGCCAACGGCCCACACAAAAAAGCCAACAATTTTCATAAAGCAAAACATTTATTATATTTGCCAAATGGAGTGTGTATACAAGCCGTCCTATATACATACAAATATATATAAATCTATATGTGCAGAGCAAACTATCTGGGATTATATGCCATGCTCTGTTTTGTTGCTAGTTATATTTGGACAAAAATAAAAAGGGTTATGCGTGCTCATAAAAGGCAAGGAGACAAATTTGCATATTTTTAATATTTTTTCTCTCTGCCAGACAAAGAGACGTGTAGACAGTGAGAGAGTGAGGAAGTGAGGGGTGGGGCAGAGAGACGAGGGACAAACGCATTGTGAAAGCTAAATTTATGTGCGTGCGTTTGAAACACTTAACTAAATTACATTTGTGTGGGTGACTGGGCGTTCTATTCCTTAAATTGTTTTTCTTTTTTACTCAAATGCAAATTTCCAACACTCATTGCCTCAAATTTGGGTTCAATCAGGCACTTAGCCAGTGGTTCAGGTCAGGGCTGATAAGCTCGATTTTTTTTTGCAAAACAATGAAATTATCTAGCAATAATAGAATAACAAAATGAAAAACAAATGTATAAATTTGTTATATAAATAAATGTGTATGAATATGTATCTATCAATAAATCTAACTTGAAAGTGTAACTGAATGAAAGAGCCCAGAGTATTTGAGTCTACGATGTTGTCAGATGTGACAAATTGCTGAAGTTGCTTTTTAAGGGAACTTGAAATTTGCTCAGAGCTAAAATAGTATATTGATAAATTGATGCATGCACTCGGCTTCAAAAAGAGAGTAAAAATGCTATACGATGTACGATTAGAATTGAGCGTATTTATATGCATATGCTAGTAATTAGCATGCATAAGTATACAGAATTAGCTAGGGAGACTGAATGAGCGATAGCCGGAGAGCTAGGTAAAGACAGAGAGAGAGATGGTAAGAGATATAGCTTGCGGAATGGCTGAAGAGATGCCTAGAGAGATAGCGTCCACAGCATTAAAACTGTTTATTATGATTCAATGATTATATAAAAAAAATCTCTTAATTACGAGATCCCATTTGAGAACGTCTGTATCATAAAAGAAATAGAACAGAATAAAATATGAAATAGAACAGAGTAATAAGAAATATAATGCAATGCGCAAATTAGAAATTTTATAGGTGAACATTGCAAAACTATGCAAAAGTCAAGAAATTTATGTATTAATTAATTAATTAATTTATTTATTTATTTATTTATTTATTTATTTATTTATTTATTTATTTATTTATTTATTTATTTATTTATTTATTTATTTATTTATTTATTTATTTATTTATTTATTTATTTATTTATTTGTATTTTATAATTTGCCTTATTGCATTTCTCACATAACTAAGCTGGCTAAGTTCATTAAAAGAAAGTTATTTAATAAATTTGTTTGAAAAAAAGTCTAACAGTGAAATGAATAATTATTTAAATATTTTTTATAATAATTAATATTCAAATATTTTATAAATTTGCATGATATCTTTTCATTCGTTAAAATGTCGAAATCAATTTGCATTGACACTCGCTCCCTCTGCCTCACTCTCTCTCTCTCTCTCACCCTATCTCTCTCCCTCTCTCTCACTCCCTCGTTCTCGATCTTTTTCTCTTTTTGAAACTGTAACAAAATTAACTTTATATTGAATTTGCCAGACTGAGCCGTAAAGAAAATTTCTTTATTTTATTTAATTTATTTATTTTTTTTTTAGCTGAAAATTCAGTCTGCCAATATAGTAATAAATATTTAAAATATTTATTGCATAAGTGCGCAATGTAAAAAATGCATATTTGCGGCAATTAAATAGCCCATTGCAAATGCATCAAAAGGAAAATAAAACTGTGCTTAAATATTTAAAAAGCATACAATTTCCACTTTTTGCTTGGTATTTCTTTACTTTTTTTTTCTTTTTGGGCACCCGCTCGTCATTTTGCCATAGTTTTTTGTGGCCAATAAACAAAAATTATTGTGCTCAAATAAGCGTAAATGCATGTAAATGGCAATTGGTTGTTATTGCTGTTGTTTTTGGCCGGTTGTTGTTGCAATGTTGCCAAAAGTGTTGAGCTGCGTTGAGTGGAGCATTGAGTGCCATGAGACTGACGATGACGCGCATAACGATGACGGTGACGCTGAAGCTGAATCTGATGCTGATGCTGACGAGAATGAAAAATGCATCAGAGCAACAACTGTTAAGCTCATGGCGGTCGGGCGTCGCATATTATTCCAGAAATGAAATGAAATGGAAGTTGCGAGCTGCACACACAAGTTTTATTGGCATCAGCACACGAATGATTTGGCAACAAATCCGAAATCCGAAATCCGAACTCTGTATTCTGCATTCTGCATTCTGAAATCTGAAATCATGAATCCAGATTCTGCATTCCAACCGCCGCAAACAAAGGCATGGAGCGGGCCAGCTGTACAAAAAGTCGCTCGCTATGAATTTTTATAACCACCAAACGACGCACAGGCAAATTAAATCAATCGAATCGTATGCAGTCAACATCACAATTCACAATTCACAATTCACATGGAAAATGCTATAAATTGATGCGCTCTGAATGTGAGCCGAAGGGCAAGCAGCAGGAGGTTATGACTGGCTGACGCCAGCGATCAGCTAGTTGACAGTGGTCTAGCGCCATTGTCTGTGCTCCCATTATACGCAGTACTTGGTCAGCAAAAAAAATCCATTTTTTTTACAGCTTGTCCACACTTTGTTAGCCCGACGGTGCCATGTCTGCGGTGTCAACTTTGAACTGTTTGAGCAAAAGCATCATTTAAGCATTTTGATTAATGACGGGAGAAATTCAATGCGTACTTAAAGGGATTAAGCGCATACTGAAAGGTATAAGAAATGTTAGTCGAATTGTAGACACACTATGGCAAACATTAACGGAAAAGTCTAATGTAATATAATAATGCATTTATTTAGTACATTTTTATTTAAGAGTCAAATATGTGAAAAAAAAAAGAAAATAATAAATATGTTCAATGAATTTCCAGCTAAATATATATAAAAACTTTTTTTCTAAATTTTATCTAAAGATATAATCTATAAAAAATTTTGAATCTTTACATAAAATATATTTTTAAACATACTGTAAACATAAAATAAATAAGTAAATATATATAATACATTTTCAGCTAAATACAAACACAAATATGAATATCTGATCCTTTTCTAAAAAAATAATATATAATAAATGAATTTTAAACCTTGATAAAAAAAAATCGTTAATTTTTTATTATTTATATATTTTCTACCTTTTTTTTATTTTTATTTTTTCATTCAGAAATTTAAAAAATTTCAGCTTTTAATTATTGACTTCATTTATTTATTTTGAATTATTGACTTTATTTTTAAAAGAATATTAAGTAGGCGTATTTTTTTTATAAAAATAAGAACTCAAATAAATATTTTATTATAAACTCCCAAGCTAAAATTTAATTTTACCTGCAATTAATAATACAATAATAATTTTAATAATATATTCGTTTAATATAATATCAAATACATTGACAAAGAAGAATTAGTAAAAATAATATTTTATTAAAAAAAAAAAAATAATAATTTATATTATAATTTATTATTTATTTTATTTATTATTTTAAGCATTAATAAAAATAATATTTTTTAAAAAAATTATTTAAATTATAATTTATTTTATTTATTAATATTATTATTTTTATTATTAATATTGTTATTATTATTATTATTTTTTTTTATTTATTTATTTATTTTTTTTTTAAATAATATTTTTATATTTTTTCGGACTATTTTAATATTTATTTGATCGAAATCTTCAGATATTCTTAGCATTACAAGTCGCATATGATTAGAGTCTTCCTGCTTTCAACACAAATTGCATTAGGATTCGTAATTAACATTAATGCGCATAGCAAAAACAATGATATCAATCATCAGCCATCAATCATGCATTACGGCTGCCAGCAGAAGTGAAACTAAATTTAATTTGTAATTTGTAATTTTATTAGCCGTGCTGACAACGCAAGTGCAACTTTTTAAGCGAAGGATGCCGCCAGCCGCCATTCATGTCAAAGACAGTTACCGACACGACTGTCTGATGGACGACGCCGGCCTGACTATTGATTGCCTGAGAGAGAGAGGGAGAGAGAGAGAGGGAGAGAGAGACTCGTAATTCAATTAATCAATTCACACTCTGACGTCACAAGCAACTAATAAAGCTAATTTTTTAATGGCAACTTAATGCATAATCATTAAGTCGCCTCGCGCCTAATGCAACTCTATACAAACGAACGACTATCGCTGCCAGCTACCAGCTGCTCGGCAAATTGCCTCTAAGAAAATCATTTGGCTTTTGATAGGCATCCGCGACGCAGCGCAATAATAATTTTTATATCCCACCGGGGAGCGCAGCCTAGAAACGAGACTCGGCTGTGCCATTTCGGGATTTCGACTCCCAATCGGCGCTGGAACATAACGACAAACCAATTGAAGTAACCGCGGGCTGCTCTTCATTTGATGTCCCACTGTGGCTGATCATTAATTCTATCAAGTTTTTGCCTTGATGATGCATAAATTTATAGTACTAGCTGTTAAGATGCTAGATATTTTTGATTACTAATAGAATTTAATGGAAATATTTGTAGGTACAACTAGAGAGTTACGTAAAGATAGAATTTCGTTTGGCTCTAGCTGTTGCTGAAAGCTGTTCGATAGCAGCTTATTTGAGTCAATTATGCCAACTATGTTCAGCTTTTAATCGCATTTGCAGTTACATAATATTCCAGATCAATTAATAGTCGCATTGAGCTCTGCTCTGCCACAGCTCAATTTGCTGGTCAAATCATGTGGCACAATCCAAACATGCAGCAAACGTGAACAAAAGCTTTCACGGCAACACGGAACGCAGCTCGAAAGCATTGACAGACCACTGACAAGCTGCCAGAGAGACGTAAGCGTCATATGGACGGACAGAGAGACAGAGAGACAGCCAGACAGAGAGACATACAAGACAGTTCGGTTACTCTGGCAACGCAGCAGTCAGGCAATCACCGCAATCAACAGCAGCAGACCGCATTTGGCCCGAGTATTCCAATCAGCCGTAGCAGGATGAGTCGGATTCCGGGGACATGCTGTGACTTTTGTACTGGCTTGAGATTCCATTAGAATGCCTCGAAACATTGCATTGCACAGTTGTAGTTCATGTGGCATAATGAACAATAACAATGGAATCAGAAAACTTTTGCTCTATCAGCCGGCAACTGGCACAATTTGCTGGCAATGCCACATAATTAATATATGTATATATATGTGTGTGTGTGTGTGTTGCTATCTCGCTCTCTAATTAATTAATACATGCCACAGAATGCTTGCCAATAAATTAGGCAAGCAGGTGAGTTGGACTAAATACGAAAATGACACATAAAGCTAAAAGCGTGTGCCAAAATGTGCCCTTGGCTTAGACATTTTCTTTTTATTTGACTTTTTTTTTGTCTATGTGCGTGTGACTGTCTGTCTGTGAGTGTGCGTGTGTGTGTGGGGTGAGAGCAAAATTTATTGCCAGGCCTTGTGACATTTGAGCCCACATCCTTCGTCAGCTTTTGTGGGTAGCAAAGCATGCGATATGGGCATGACCCAACGTACTCGGCGCGTTTGATGACATTTTAAAGTCTTCGTTGCCTTAACATTGTGGCATTGCCTTTAATGGGCTTAACAAGCATCCGCTCCCAATTCCCCAGCACCACGTTAATGAGCAGCAGCAGCAGCAGCAGCAGCAGCCAGCCTCAAACATATTGAATGACAGCGCCAAATTAAAGGCAAGCCAAATTGTGGAGGGCGATCGTATGACAAATTGTGCACCAAACACCTAGGCAACAACAGTGCTGTACTTGCACCACTGTGCACCACTGTGCACCACAGTGCGCAGCTGCCCGGCGAGAGCCACAGCAAACAGCTGATTGACCTCCGGCAGCGGCAAGGACACTGTCTAATTAAATTTTGTTAAGGCCAATTTGCAAGCGAGGTTTTCTGCAGGTTTTATTATTTTGTATTTCTACAATTTTCATTTTCATTTTCATTTTGTTTTGCACTTTTTGTTTTTGCTGTTGAGTTCCGTTCTTTTTTTGCCGCTTGCAGTTTAGTCTACCGCAATTACAGCAATTAACACTAAGCAATTAAAGGCAACAACAATGCAAATTACGTGCTGCCTGCAATGAGTGTGCGAAATGCACTGGAAAAAAAAGTGTAACAAAATACAGCAAAAATAGAATTGAGCTGGTAAATAAATAGGGAAGCTGAAATGCCCTATTAAATTATCAAAAAATATATATATTCAAATTGGATTGTATATTTAATTTAATCATTATGATATATTAAATTAGAAAAAAATGTTTTAAAAAAAGCGAAATAATAATAATAATAATGAGTCTATTAAATTATAAAAAAAATAAATGTATTCATATTGGAATGTATATTTAATTTTTATGATAATAATATAAATTAATAAAGTTAATTGTGAAAATAGAATAAGGTTGAGAAATAAAAAGAGATTTAAAATGCTCTAAAAATTATTAAAAATATATATTTAATTAGAAAAAATATTCTAAAATAATAATAATAATAAATGCTCTATTAAATTTAAAAAATATATATTAAAAAAATATTAAAAAATAATAATAATAATATAAAATAATAAGAAATGCTCTATTAAATTTTTAAAAATATATATTAAATTATAAAATATATTTAAAAATATTAATAATAATGATGATAATAAAGTCATTTTATATATTTATCAGTATGAGAGCTAAAAAATTCAGTGATAACTTGCAGAGCTTGAGTTGGGCTTGACTTGAGTTTGGATATATAAATATATCTTCTTCATATATAAAATTGAGAATTGCGAATCTGGGAAATAATAATAAGAAATATTTGATGCATTTCATTCAATGAAGTTAATCAAATATAAGATTAAATGAAAATTTGATATTAATATTTAAATTTGATATAATTTTATGAAATTAAACACTGGGGGAATGTGGAATTTAATAACAAGAAATATTTGATTATTATAATAATTAATATTTTTATTTTATTTTTTATTTTAATTTTTTATTTTTTTTATATTTTTTTTTTTATTTTTGGTTCATTCATTGAAGTTAATTAAATTTATGATTGAACTTAAAATGCAATTTTCAATTTGGTGCAGCTATTTTTTTACGATTACAGCAAACATCTCTTTATTACATTTATTTATAAACAAAATTTTAAGCTTCTGCCAAGTCAGGACACTTTGTTGATATACCCATGCTCGTGGCTAGTTCATTAGAACAAATAAACTCTATAGTATTCGCAGCTTCAGAGGCAGCCACTGACACTGTGCTTGGCAATTTTAAATTTTGCCAGCAGTAACAGACGGAACGGATGGAATGGCCAGCTGAGTGGCTCAAAGTGAAGCCAACGTCGACGTCGACGTCGACAGCGACGCTGGCGCTTTTGCTCACTTTGGCGGTCGCTGTGTTAAATGCGGACCACAAAATGCAGCGCATAGAAGCACTAATTAAGTTAAACATAGACACATGCAAACAGACTTCAGCACACACACACACAAGGCACACACACACACACACACACAGACACATGTACACTCTGGCTGCTCGTACGTGCCCATTGCTCAATAATTAACTGGCAACATGCACGCAAATGTTTTGCTCCCTCTGCCAACAGCGTGGCATACTTATAGCACGCCTCCGTTCATTTTGTTTACCGAGCTGTCGACTAAAGATTCCAGCCAGCATTGCACTTGAAAATATTTTTAAATATACGTATATATAAGCAAACACACATAAAATTGAGTAAAAGAAACAAAGCGTGTGCCTGCTGGCTTTAGCCTGTTGCCTGTTCCAATTAAATTGAGTTGAAATATTTTCATTTCTTTAGCTTGAGCTACAGCAATAACAGTTGGCTTAATTTCCAAATATAACAAATAACAGAATTCCAAATATTTTATTGTTTCGTAGTCAGATTTCTAGTTATGTTCCAATTGATAAACGCAAAACATTTACGCCATCTATCATATTGAATTCCATTGTATTTGCCATTCCCGCTGGGCTCAATTTGTTTTTATTTAAAGCAACATTTTTTCTGTTGTTGGCTTTTATTTATTAATTGTAATGCGAGTTCGACTGACAAGAGTGTATTAGATCTATAGCTGCATTGAGTTGTTTTAAGTGATTTTAAGAAATGAACAGAGTTTATTTATTGACTTTTGTTGTTGATGCTTTGATGCTTAGTTCTTTATGAATTTCAATTAAGAAAGGCTTTTGTCGATAGGCTAAATTATATAATTAAAATTACAGTTCATAGACTTGCTATATTTAAGTAAAATACTTATAAATAAAAGCTATATTTATTAAAGATGCTAAATAAAAAATATATATTTTCAGAGGAAACAAAAATATATGTATTTAGGAAACTCTAATTCTCTTCTTGAAATTCTCTGATTTTATAGCTGACATAACTAAAAAATTGTATGAAAACACAATTTATTAAATTGCAGCAAATTAATCATTTTTTATTTATTTTTTTTATTTTTTTAATTAAATAGTTTACTTAAAATATATAAAATATCTTAAATAATGTCAAAAAATATCTGTCATTTAACAAATGTTATTTTCTCAGTTAAATTTACAATAAAATAATATAATTCAGAAATGTTTAAAAAATATCTCATTCATAATTTAAAATTTAATACAGTATGCTACATATATTAAAGATGCTTGTTCAAGCATGAACATGCCTCATAAATAAACATATTAAAAAATAGGCAATAGTCGATAACCTGCGCGTTATCTGAAGCCAAGTAATAAACATGTCATCCCTTAGCTGCAGCGACCAACGCAGCAAGTAATAAAAATGTAACGTGAGCCGTGAGAACGGCTTAGCGATCGAAAAGGGACACTTGACAAACATCTGTGCACTTGTGTGCATGGAATTAATTATCGCCTTCCAGTGCCTGGAAGTATTTTTAAGGTATATAAGCACTAGGATTTTAAGAAATAAACAGTTCAATTTTTGAATTCGGTAAATGTGGAGTGTTTCCTTTCGACTCTCTAACAATGCTTAAAATAAAACTATATTTGTAGGGTAATATTAAAATAAAAATATAAATAAAATATACAGAAAACTCTCTCATCTGAAAGCTCTAGTTTCATAGCTGGCATGTTTACTTCTCTAAGAGAATAAGAATGGAATTGACGCTTTTCTAAAATTATAATAAATACGCAATAAGATTAATTCTGCATCGCATTTATTATTTAAAAGTGAATGCAGCACAGCTACATATGGTAAATTTAAAAATAATACCAAACTACATATTAATATAATTTAAAAAGTTTACTTAAGAAATGTCGCCATAAATATCATACAATAATTTATTTTTATATATTTTTTTCAGCACAATTTAGTATTTTAAATTTAATTCAGAAATACAACTATTTCATTCAATAATTTTAATTTCTACAATATTTTTATCTATTGAATTCATAGCTTGGTTCAAAAATCTATGGATCACGATAGACGTTCACTTGCTGTTGATTACAAAATGTATAAAGTTTGATTTACAGCTATTATTTCTCAATATTTTTTATTTTATTTTCGAATTTCAATGGAAAGGAAATGTAGTTGAACAAATCGTGAAACAAAAAATGTGTTTTACATATTCTAGTCATAGACAGCCGAATGATATGCAGTGTATTAGTTATTCAGAATAACTCGCCAATAAAAAGCAACGAAACGTGTTGGGGCATATAAAAAGTTGCCACAATATGACAGGCCATTCAATAACTGTGTATCTATGGGGCACTAAACAGCCACAAACAACACATAAAAATGCAACAACAAAAATCTAAAAAAATCTAAAAAATATATATATATGTGTGTATATGAAATAAAATGAAAACTAAAACAATGTTATGAAAAATGCCTCAAAGAGTTGCCCAGTCATAAATATGTATGGCTAAAAATCGCAAATGGGCGTGGGAGCGGGCTTGGGCTTGGGCATGGGCATGGGCTATATAAATCGCCTGCCAGCTAAGCAAAATGTCAGAGCTATAAATATCATAAAAAGAGGAATATATATTATTATCTCTGTGTGTGTGAGTGCGTATGCTTTGAAATGGTGTGTTAAGAGCACTTCATAGATCGACAAGGCCCAGTGGCAGCCTGCAGCTCGCACAGCTGAGGCAAATTTTAATACACGCAATAAAATTAGAGAGAAATTCGCAGTAAAACTAAATTGAAAAGAAAATCGTTATGGTTGACACAAACAAAGGGAAAGCGAGTAACCAAAGCGATTCGAGCGCGTTAAGCAAAACGCGATTTAGTGCCAACAACAACAACAACAAGAGCAGCAGCAGCAGCAGCAGCAACATCAACAATCGCTACAACAACAATAACACAATCCATATTCATCCCATTCTAGCTTACACACACACATGTACACTCGTGTATATACATTTCCTAACATCCTTCCACACAACAAATACATTGTTGTTGGCTTCTGCTAACTTCTGCACAGTTTTTCTTCGTGCTCTTTTTTTTTATCTTTTTCTTTTTTTTTTGCTGTGATTTTTAAATATTTTTTCATGCGCAATGCAAAAGGAAAAAAAAAAACTTCAGAAAACTTCTCGGTTTTCCAATAATTTGATGTTGCGAACTTGTTTTGCATGTGTGTGCGTGTGTGTGTGTGCGTGTGTGTGTGTGTGTGTGCGTGTGTGTATGCTTGTTAGCTGCCCTACATATTTCATAAAAAGCAAACAAGCCACAGCAACAACAATAACTACTACAATATGCTGGCAGTTGGGTCCGGGGTGGCAAAACCTAAGCAGTTTTCATGCTTTGCAAGGGTCGCGAACTGTTGGCAGCAGTTTGTAAAATATATTTTTATTGCTATTGCATACACACATACAGCGAGACAGCGAGACAGCGAGACACACGCAAACACCACACTGAATACAATAAGGATGACTCCTTTGCTAGTTGTGTGGGTCCACTCCGGCCACCTTCATATACCCTTTGACTTTGGCTATTAGAATCGCTGACAAAAAGCAGCAACAACAGCCACAGCAGCAGCAGCAGCAGCAGCAGCTAACAACAACAAAGCGTGAGCAAAAAGAACTGTAGCATGCTTTTTGTCATATTTTACCAGCTAGCCAGCACACACACTCACACACACACTCAGTTGGGGCCAGGCGGATGCTGTTGCAGAGGAGCAGCAGGCAGGCAGCCTGTGAGCAGACCACGCATGTTGCGTATGCGGCTAGTATACTACACAAAAACACTTTCATTACTACAACAAAGGAACACGCACAGTGGGGCAAACTTTGAGATGTGGATATATCTTTTTACATGTTCCCTTCCCATGTCAAGTGTAGCTTTTAAATAAATAATTACCATTGAATATAGTATAGCATAAATACTTGAAGAGAATTTATTCGTATGAGCAAATCCAGTTTATCATGATTTTCTACTCTTTATAAGTTTAGCAGCGGGCTCAACCTGAGATTGCAGCTTAAGAGCAAATACTTAAAATATTAAATATGAAAATTGAACAAGATCTAAATATAAAGAAAATAAATGTATGATCAAAAGGAGCTTCATCTTTTTTTTTTTTTTTTTTTTTTTTAATGAATAACTGCGTCGATTTGAGCACAAGAAATATTTATAAAAAGATTATTAAAAATTAAAAATAAATATCTAATACTGATAATAATACAAAAATTATTAAAATATTCTATATTTTTTTTTTATAAAAAATAACAAAACAAATTGAATATATTTAATAATTTGTTTCAAATATCTGAATGCCTCTTAGTCCAGATTCCAATTGTGCTCCCAGGGTGCGCGGCTCGTTTGGATCTGGATGGAGACTACTTAGAGTACTACAACGTACATTTAGTTGGTGTTATTTCATGCGCAAAAGTCGCAGTGTGTTGTGTTTGCTATTAAAAATGACAGCAGCTGTGTGCGTGAGCCAGCGAGTGTGTTGCTGTCTCTGTGTGTGTTGCTGCTGTAAAATGTATACGCACACACTCACACACACACACACACACGCACTCTCATGCAGAAAAGCGCACCAACAACACATGGCGGTCAGGCAAAAACACGCTTTTAACACCAAAATGAACTTGTTCGCCATGTTTATGAGCTGATAAAAAACAGCTGACCAACATTTGTCGCTGAGCCAAACTTTAAGATGTGTGTGTGTGTGATGCTGCTCACTTGGCCTTAAAGCTGAGAAAATATAATAGATGCACATCCACACACACATACATAAAGACAGACGCGCACATTCAATTTTATAATGTGGCTAATTACGGCTGCTTAGCTGCTAGCAGCCAGTCCCTGATGGCATTTGGCTTACAGCTGACTTATGTGGCCTACTTAACGGCTGGCTGTTAACATTTCTTTACACCTCTCTATGGCGAGCCATAAAAAAGCTTTACATTGTTTCCTCCGAATTTGACACAGTTTTGCATAAACAAAGCTGCTGTGCTCTTTGCCAAAGAGCGCAGCGCTGTTAACCGAAGAGAGCGTGATGGAGAGTGAGAGAGAGAGTGAGTGTTCTGCTAATCTGTTAAATAACAGCGCTAATGCTTGCTCAACAAATTGTTAATTGTGCTGTAATAAATGTATGAATAGCTATTATATATTTTTTTGAAAATTTGCAATATTTGTTGAACAATTATACATATTATACATTATAGTAAATCAGCAAACTAACTTTCATGACACTTATTTTTCTCCCTCTCACTTTCTCTCTCTCTCTCTCTCTCTTTATCTCAATCGTCTGTTGTATTTTCACGTACGCTTCAAGCGCACCTGCATTGA
Source organism: Drosophila buzzatii (assembly GCA_035045845.1). NCBI lineage: Eukaryota > Metazoa > Arthropoda > Insecta > Diptera > Drosophilidae > Drosophila > Drosophila buzzatii. The sequence continues at coordinate 6,042,106 of JAWNOS010000244.1, read as the reverse complement.
TTGACAGACAGGCAGCGCCGCTTTGGGCAACAGGTGTGCATTTGATTGATATATGCCTGTGGCTGATACCAGCAACAATAACTAGAATTACAGCTGGAGTTAAACCGACTACAAAATATTGTTGCAAACTAAAATTGAAACCCACACAAAATGTTCATAAATAAATATAGGCAAAAATATTTTAACATAAAAATAAATTGAAGGTAAAATATATTTTTTTAAATATATTTACTTTCAAAATATTTTTATATATAATTTAAAATGTATGCAAAGTAAAAAACCTGCAATAGCCTAACAAAGTAAATGAAATATTTTTGTAGAAGTAATTTAACATATATTTTTAGTACAGCGCACAGCTGATTTTTAGTACAAGCTGCGTGAGAGAGCAAGAGAGTGCTGCTGGAGAGTAAGCAATGCGTGAGAATAATTTTGCAAGAGAGCGTGAGAGCGCTCAGAATGCCGCTAGTTACTGTGTAACGTAAACAAGCCGTGTTTGCTATAAATTATAAAATTATAATTTTGCATATATATTTACATACATTTTTTAGATATTTGCAAGCAAAACATATTCCATATAAGTATGTTTTAATATTCTTTTTACTTTGAACGTTCATTTGATGTTCTATGCGCTGCAAAGCTTGCTATAAATTACTTAGCTGCCGACTGGCTGAGTCAACAGCATGCCAGTTAACAGCATGCTAAGAGCCTGCTAACAGCATCCGGCAAGCAGCGTCTAGTTGGGCTGCTGCGCTCGGCTCGGCTCGTCGGCTGACAATTCTGCTCTCTCGCTCGCATCGTTCATTGGCGGCGCCATTGCGGCATTCGTGTGGCCTGCTCGGGATGCTGCTGTCGTTTCGGCTGTGGGCGCATTTTTTTCGGTCGCTCTGCTCTGCGTGTACCATAAAAATCGTTTCAGTGAGAGTTTGCGATCCCGCGGGTACGGTCGAAACTAACGGGATTTTCGATTACCTAGCCGTTACCCGTTTCCGTTTCGCGTTTCGCGTTCGACGTTTGGCACTTGACGTTCTGCATTCCGTTCTACGCTGTTCACAAAAAATCATATTAGAGAGCATTAAATTAATTATTGCGAGTGTTACATCAATTCTTTGAAATGTGAAACACTGTAAAGTGTGTCTATTGCAAGAGCGCAGACGACGCGTATAAATTACACTTGAGTTCAAAATAGAAAACAGCAGAAAAAAAAAAACGAAATCCAAAACTTAAAACGTGTCGCGTTTCATGAGCGTTTTTTGGTGCGTTTATTGTCGCGTGTGCCGCGTTAACTCTGCACGTTCCTAGCTGGCAAAATGTAAGCACTCGATTTGTTGTAAGCGACAACCAATTTGTTGTCATTGTCACAGTTGCTGTTGTGGCTGTTGTTGTTGTTGTTGTTGCTAAATTTACAAATCAACGTTTGTCGACTGTCGTGCGACATCTGTAGTTGAGGCACTTGCACACGCCGATCCAATACGATCTGAGCGCCGACCTCCCACGCTCTGACGTCGTCGCTGTCATTGTCGTTGTCGCCTCGTTCTCAATGAAAATGATTTTCATGGAAAACACAGCGAATGCCAGCGAGCACAAAATCACAGAGAAAAAACCAAACGAATCTCGGCAACGGCGTTCGCTTGGATTACTTGGCATATGTATGTACAATGGTGTGCGTGAGTGTGTGAGTCTGTGTATGTGAGTGTGTGTGGGTGTGTGGGAGAGCCGGCACATAAAACGATTTTGTGCACTGCTCTTTTACGACGATTTTATATTGTTAGGTTTAGGTGAAATAGTTTTGGCAACCTTTGTTGCTGCTCCCCATACAAATTGCACGAAATTTTCCATTGTTGCGAATTCCATTGAAAGTGTGCAGTATTTATAGGGTATTTCTTATGCAACATGCATTTTTTTTATCTCAATCACACACAGTCCCACCTCGCAGCTCAAGTGCTAAATTGCTGGCATTGAAAGTGGCATAACAACAAATATGAACCATAATCAAATAGAAGAATGTCAGCCACTAAAAGTGTTGAGTGATGCACATTTATTCAATTGCTAAATTGTTGAAGTGTGCGTGTAATTTCATTACACTGAGCCATAGGCACTTGACTAGCGACAAAAGGCAAAAGGCGAATGGCGAATGGCAAATGACAGTCGCCGCAGCCTGATGGGCGATAAACTGATTAAGATATTGCTGCAAAGGAGGAAATCGTTAATATAAATTATCTAGATAACAAAAATAGCCAAAGCATAACCGTTTAAATAGATCAAGTAAATGCACATGAACAAATTGAAGAGTAAGCTGAAATTGATTTGATTAGAATAAATATAAATTCGTTTAAAGCAATATAAATAACTAAAACAAAAGTAAGCAGCGTTTTCTGTTATGTTAAATTAAGTGCAAGTTTTTTTTTTTTATTTTAAAGATAGATTTTATTGAATTTATTAAAAAGCTTTAAATATATTAGATGCAAAATTATTTAATTTTAAATTAAATTATTATATTTATTTAAAAAAATGAATTTTTGTTAAACAAATTTATTATTATGTAATTAAGTTTTTCAAAATAAACTAAGTTTATTAAAATAATAAAAAAAAAAATAGATTTATTAAAATTTATTAATGTAAATAAATGTATTCATATTTATTAAAATTTGCTGAAACAAATAAATGTATTAAAATTTATTAAATTAAATATATTTGTTAAAATTATTATAAATAAAATTATTATAAATATATTTATTAAAATTTATTAAAATAAATATATTTAATTCATTTTATTATAATAAGTACATTTACCAAATTTTAAATACAAAAATATTTAATATTTTAATAACATTTGCAATGACTTTAATTGACTTCATAATTTTTTAAAGATCGTAAATATTAGCTTTAATTATTAACGTGCAAAATAAATAGAAAATTGCCAACGAGTTACAAACTATCATTGTTTTGCTTTCATTTTTATTTATTTTTTTATATATTATTTTTTATAAATATGTATATATACCTTATTAAAATAATACGATTAACACAAACGTATAATAAACATATAAAGACTTAATATAATAAATTATAATATTAACATGAAAACATATTTGCCTATATATCAAAACATAAATATCTGCATAAAATAAATTTTATTTACATAAAAGGAAAAAAAAATTATAATGAAATAATTGGAGTACATGAATTAAAACAACTGATTAAAATTATTTTCACATTTATAAATATAATTTTAAAGATACATTTATAAATATGCATTTTTTCAAGTTCAATAATTTATAATTTATAAATGCGCATTTTTAACTAGAGGAAAATATGAGAAAGTAATATTTATTTAACAAGCATATTTTGTTCATTTTGTTTTTTTAGGCCAATTTAATATACATATTTTTTTTATATTTTATTTATAATTGTAAATATGTTTTTTCTTTTAAATATGCAAATTAATTTTTTATTTTATTTTTTATTTTTATATATTTATAAATATTCTTCTGTCACTAGAAATTCACTCTCTTGCCATTAATAGCGATAGTTAATTAATTATTATGATACTTTTAATAAGTGTATTACAATTTTTAAATAATTTTTTATTGATTTTAATATTTTTGTAAATATCAAATTTTGTTATTTGTAATATATATTTGTCAATCAGTTTCAGTGTTGCCTTATTATATATTTTATCATTTCATGCCCTTGGATAAAAATCACTTTGTGGCAATTATGCTGTGAAAAGCATTCGTGCGCTTAATGCATTTCCACTTGCAGTTGGCAATTAGTCTCAGACAGAAGCATTAATTAATTATTAAAATACAACTAAAACCATTTTCGACACAATTAATTATAATACGACAAGCAATTGAATGCAACCGATGGCCACAAGAGACTGCCATGCAGCAGTGCAGCATGCAGTAGGCCATCTGTATGCGCATTACATATTTAATGGCTGGCTGGCTGTCGTTTGAGACTGAGCCAAACTAAGTGCATAAATTGCGTATTGAAATGTGTTTTATCATGCAATTTATATTGCGGCCAATGGAAACCGAAACCCGAGCTCAAACCGAAACCGTAACCGAATACGCAGCCAAAGCGAGTAAATGAACAACAATTGCATTCAATTGCCATTTGCATTCGTCTCTGGCTTAAGCATATCGAGTGTCCAGCAAATGCTTCCAGCTCGCCCAAGAAGTGTGGCAAGGTCACGTGCCGAGCGGGAGCGGGCTGCAACGTATTCACAGCTTCCTCATGCTCAGCCAGAGTATGCGACAAAATTAGCAGCAGCAGCCGACGACGAGTGTTCAACGCTCTGATTGCTGGCACAGCTACTGCTGCTGATGCTGCTCTCCTGCTCCTTCTCCTGCTGCTGTTCTCTGGGAATTTTAGTATTCATAAAAATGTACTTGAGCACAAACATAGCCAGAGGGGCGGCGAAGGCAGCCATGCATGGATTTTTATAGGCTCACTTAGCGCACATAAACCGCAAAAAATGGCGCCGACTCTGATGGCAGGTAGAACTTGGAGCACAGCTCGCAGCTAAGCTAAAGGGCTCTTTAGTGCACCTTTACACATACACAACTCGTTCACACACACACACACAGACAGCTATGAGCTGTGCCATAATAATATTGTAACTTTGCACTTCAAATTGCATTTTAATGCAAACACACTTCATTACATTACATTGCAACAAGAACAACATGAGCGGAAATGGAAAAAACGTCGACACACTTTTTAGCAGCAGCAGCCGGAAAATACACACACACACACACACACACTGACACACTCACACACAAGCGAGACTTGGCATGTTTGTAAATTGAAGTGCATGTCGATCGCGCAAACTGGCACAACGTACTTTACGCAGCCAGGTTACGTATACGCCACGTTATGAGGGCAGCAGTTCGATTCCACATTAGCTAATGCAGCAAACGCTTTTTGCCTTTCTCTCAAATTGCTGCAGCGAGTATGGCACTTAGTTTAAACACTTATGCAGCAAACACGAGGGGTTCACATTTTCAATATTTTCCTACTTTGTTTTGAGCTGACATAGATACCTGAAGTGAAGTGGAAATTTATTCAAAATTTTATCTGGCCTCAATAAGAGTTTCTACTTGAAAAATTAATATAAGTATTTTATTAAATTTAGTGTAATTCTTTTATTTTAAGCAAAATTTATCAAGTTATTATTAATTTTATTTTTAATTCACAAGTGAAATAAAAAATACATCTATGATGAAATAATATGGGAGTTAAAAATATTTCTTATATATATTTTTTTAAATTAAATAATAATAATAATATTCTAATAATTAATATTCTTCAAATTCTCTACATTTATTTTGTCACTTTATTTTTATTATTATTTTTTTTTCTATTTATTTGTTATATTTTCAATTTTTTAATTTTTAATAAAATGCTTCAAATTCTCTACATTTATTTTGTCACTTTATTATTATTATTATTATTATTATTATTATTATTTTTAAATAATTAATATTCTTCAAATTCTCTACATTTATTTTGTCACTTTATTATTATTATTATTATAATTTTTTTTTTTTTTAATAATTAATATTCTTCAAATTCTCTACATTTATTTTGTCACGTTATTTTTATTATTATTTTTTTCTATTTATTTGTTATATTTTCAATTTTTTAATTTTTAATAAAATGCTTCAAATTCTCTACATTTATTTTATCGCTTTATTTTTATTATTTTCTTTTTTATTTATTAGTTATATTTTTAATTTTTTAAAGTTTTTTTTATTACTATTTATATTATAGCTATTATTATTATTATTATTATTATGTTTATTATTATTATCTTTTTTTTTTATACGCATCTAGTTAAAATCAACACCAACATTATTAAAAAAATATATTTGATTACTGAGCATAGGATCAGTATTTATTTATTTTATTAACAATTGATTAATACGCAAATATTTATATTTAATACAACGAATAATCTGCGATATTCTGAGCTGTAATGATAAATTGAGAATTGAATTATTTTTGCTAAGGAATATTCGCATACAAAAGTTTTTCGCTTAAGGTTGCTGATTATTTGTAAATGTTTTCCTTGCAATGAAAACTCTGTTGACTGTTTTCCATGCCATTGATTTTATTTTGACAAGCTAACTGGCAATAGTTTATAAATTTGCTACGCCTTCAATACTAGTTCTTTAATTGATTATGAGTAGTTTTACTGTACTCTGTTTTTATTTTCATTTATTTTGATTTTAATTTTATTTATTTATTTTATTTTGTTTTTGTAAAACGATTAACACTCTGAAATATGGTTTGTTTTATTCATTCGATTTCGTATATGCAGCTGTCAGTGCACATGTTGTCCAGAGTTTTATGTTTTTCCAAATTGAATAAAATATGTCATCCAACAGTGTTCAAATGTTTCAGAGATTTTTCCTTTATTTATGCAAAACTTTTTTCTAAAATTTTACTGCCGTGCACAGTTGGAAAAAGGGAAAAGAGAACAGATTTTTAAATGTGCTCCATTTTGGCATTTTATGCCAACGTTTCGCATCGATTGGAACAAAAATATCTGCGTATATTTACCAGACATTTTTATGATAGATTTCCAAAAATATTTACATTAATCGCTTAACTACTCATATTCTCTATTTTTTATATATTTTATTTGTATTTATTTATTTTTTTGTGCTCCTCTGATAAATATTTTTATTTTTAAGCCATTGAAATGGAAATCCATTTAGCGAGGCCGCAACCAAACGAGAGCGAGGCAATCAGGCAGCGGGGCGTATGATAAATAAACTTATACAGATTTATTATGCGCCAGTTGCAGAAGAAAAAAAGAAGGCACGAAGAAGATGAAACATTTATTTAACGCGAACATTTTTCGATGCGCTCTACTGTCGGCTGCTGTACTGTGACAGTTGCGGTTGCCACCGCCCGAGTCACATTCGCATAGTTTAATAAAATTTTATTTATGATCTGTGCTGCTGAGACCGAAAGCGAGAAAAAAAAAAGTCGAAATATACAAATACAAGTCGGAATGGGGCGAGTTTGTCAACAGAGGCTGAAATAAAATTAGTGCGAGGAGGCTAAAAGCATTGCCAGCTATGGCGACGTGGCCGATAAAACACAGCAAGTCAATATATCATAAAAGCACGTCGAACTGCCTCGAATGTCGCGCAAAATGGCGGCGCTGTCTGTGTGCCTCCCACCCCCTCTCACTCCACCTCTCTCTCTCCCTGTCTCTCTCGTTCTCTGTAGCTGTGTGTGTGTAGACTAGAAACATGAACGTATACAGTTTCCGATTTCCGTTTTCCTGTTTATCGTTTATTGAGTTTTTGCTACGTAAAAGTAAAAGCATTGCGAGACAAGAAGAAAAAATGAGAGAAGAGAAAAGGGAAAAGTCTAAAGAGAAATTTGCACTCGTTAGGTCTTTGGCATTACTTTTGCAGTTGGCTCGTCGCCTCAGCCTCGTCTTCTGCGTCAGCTTCGTCATATTGAACTTTGATGCTGGCACGTTCTGTGCGCTTGCTTGCGCTCCTTTTAAAGATCTACACGCGCGCTGCTTGGGCACATGTTTTACCATTCTTTTGGCCCGGCTCAACTTGCCTTGATTCGTCCTTTGGCGCCCCAGCACGTTGCCAGTTGCCAGTTGCCAGTTGTTGGTCCTTGTTGCTTGCTTCGTGTCGCTCGTGTGTTGTTAGTCATTTATATGGGCATCATAAATTATAACAAATATGTACGCAAGCGGCATTTTAAATGATTTCCCGCAATTCCTACGCCCACGACTTGGAGCCAAGTTATAAATATACTTTAATTAAAAGCGCTTCAGTGTGAGTGCAATATGTTGTAAAATATTGAGGTGCGGCTGGCACTCGGTACGTGTTGCTCTGCCTGACGAGGCAGCGTTGGACTCCTGATTTGTTGCTGTCTAGTAGAGCTGTGCTTCCTTGTAGCTGATAAGAGAGTTTCCGTTGGGGCGGGTTAGGCAGAGCCCCGAGCCAAAGCTGCTGGAAATATGCTTAAAAATTCCCTTTTAAAAATATTTCAAATAATTTATTTATACATTTCATGTGATCTCGCTACTAGACACCTCTTTTTAGTATACATAATAGACAGCTATTTATTTAATTAAAATTGTAAAAATTAAAAAAAAATGTAACAAATAATATCGATAGAACTATTAACAGTTTGAACATATTTTACATTTATTTGGCTGGCATCGAATCAATTTACAATTTCACTTACGCATCAATAAATAACGCTCTAATTTCGAGTGACTTTTTGTCATGTTTCATATAAATAAAACGCAAATAAATAACCTTTTTAGCAAAATTGTGCATAATTTGTGAATTTGTTGGCCAAACAAGAACTGAACACATAAATTTACTATTTGAACCACATAAATAACGCATGCAACTTATAAATGATTTAAATATAAAAACAAACAAATTAACCCAATAAAATTCGTAAAATTCACATGCATAGCAAGTGAATGGCAAGCGATGTGAGTGTGTGTGTGTGTGGGAATGTGCAGTAAATCTGCTAACAAATTTTGCCAAACCAACAATAAAGGCAATTAAATAAATTGCAGCAACAACAACAACAACTACAGCTACAACTGCAACGGCAATTTTCCAAAAAATAGCAATACTATATTTAATTTATTGACATGTCAACAATTTGCTGACCCTCGGCCGTCGTGCTTCCTCCCTCTCTCACTCTCTCTCTCTCTCTCTCCACCTCTTGCAGCTGCGACGAAAATTTGTAAATGGACGCAAATAAAAATGTCAAATTAAATCAAATCAATATATGCGCAAATAAGCCAGGCCAATAACAACAAATGATTGTGGTGTGCGTGTGTGCAACTCTGTAGAGCCCGAAAGTAGGCAACGAAAACTGCCCGGCATATTGCCATTGGCATTATCGAGCAGCAGCAGCAGCAGCAGCAGCAGCAACAACAGCAGCCCCACTTCACAAACAAGCTGCTCTATAGCCATTCTCTAGAGCAGACAAACACACACACACATACAGAGACACGCTCACAATCACTGGCACAATCAAAGAGCGAGGCAACCATGTGCTTGGCTGTCAGCTGCCTGTTGTCCCTGCTGCTGTGCCTCGTCCTGCCCGCGTCCAACGCACTTGCAGCGGCAGCAACACGTGCTCGCGTCAGCTCCTCAACGACAATGACACGAAATATTGAGGAAGAGAACGGTAAGCTAACTAATTTTCAACTCTTTTTAAAGTATCTATTCTACCGAGCATAAAAATACCCTTTCATTTAGCTATTATTAAGGCTACTTTCAATAATTTAAATACTTATGAATATACAAAAAAATTATATATAAATTTAGAAAATATATATATTTAGATATACATTGTTAGTTTACTAATGAAATAGTTTTAACAATTTTTCATTTATTAAATAATTAAACATATTTTATGTGTGTGTCAGAACATTCCATTCAAGGTTTATAGACTTCAGATATTTAATTGTTTTATTCAAATGAAATTATTCAAGTTCCACTTCAGCAATTTATATATCTAAAAAAAAACTAAATTCTATAATAAACCTGGGACAATTTTTTTAGTTTATATTAACATGAGGAACAGAAATTTGTTGAAAAATATTTATGTGAATGTAAACATTAACAAAAATAAATAAGAATATATATTAAGAAATTTAAAAAATTAAATTAAATAAAAATAAAATAAAATAAATAAATAATAAAAAAAATAAATAAGTAAACAAAAAGAAAAATTAAATAAATAAATAAATAATAAAAAAAAAATAAGTAAACAAAAATAAAAAATTAATAAATAAATAAATAATAAAAAAAATAAATAAGTAAACAAAAATAAAAAATAAATAAATAAATAAATTTATTAATTAATTAATAAATTAATAAAAAATAAATAAATAAATAAATAAATGCAAAAATAAAATTTCTATAAAAGAAAACATGGGAAATTTTTAATATAAGGAAAATAAAATTAAAATGAATTTAAACATAGATAAAAAATTGTTAATAACATATTTTTTAAATTAAAAATATAAATTAATAAAATCAATATAAAATAAATATGTATATAAATATTAAATTAAATAAACAAATATTTCATAGAGTTTAGATATATTTATTAATCAATTAAATATTGAAATTCAAGTAATGTATTTGCATATCAGCAGCTCAATGTTTTTAACATTATTTGCATTTTGAATAATTATTTTAGATAGATTTATTTTTATATATTTTATTAAACAAATAATAGCTAAATTTCTTGAAACTCTTTAGCTTTGCAAATTCATGTCACTTGCTACTGCAGAAACAGTCTATGTTCATGTGCCACAATATAAAGGGTATATGAGAGTGCTACAATGCCAGAGCTTAGTAGCGCAGCCTTCATGGCTTTTGGTTTATTTTTTTGTCAGAGTGCTGCCAAAAAATTGATTGTGCCTGCCGGCAAATGCTGCTCCAGTTTTTTCACTTGCGCCCTTGTGTCTCTGTGTGAGTCTGTGTGAAATTTAATTTAAAGTGAAAAGTTTGGCCGCCGTTAAGCCAGCCTATATGTGCGTGTAAATGTATCTGTGTGTGTGTGTGTGTGTGTGCGGAACTTTTATTCAATCAACATAAAGTTTATTGTGTGTGAATACGCGCACGCCTTTGTGGCTGTCAAAGCGTCTCCACTGTCGCTGCGTTATTGAATAAATGAAATTTCTGGTTTATTTTGACGAAGTTTATGTGCAAATTTAATACAGTTTAAATTATGTGAAATTGATTTTGATGGCTGCTGCAAATCCAAAGCTAAGCTAAGCCACACTCACGCCAGCAAAGCTGTCAAATGTGCAAAACTCTTTGTAATCGTGTAATGCTCCCCACTGCCATTAGAGCGAAAGAAAAATGCTGGCAAAATAAACAAAAACAAAACGAAAAGACGAACTTACTTTAGCTTACGCCTGTTAATGGTCAACAGCAGCAGCAGCTGCTGGCAGCGCAATTCGATGGCTTTTAGGGCTTGTTATTCTGTTTGCCTGAGTTATTTCTTGGCGGGGGCCATTCGCCAGCTGGTCAGCCACCAAAAAAACTTTCGCTGGCCATCACTTTCGCCCACTTGCCAGCCAAATAATAATATGTTGCTAATAAATATGGTGAGGCGACTCCAAAGGCGCGCGGTCAGCTGAAGGACGTACCATATTTTTGTGTTGCAAGTAAACTTTGCTGAGCTTGCGGTGGTCTTCACTTACTTTCTTTTATTATACCCTGAACCCATTGAAAATGGAAATGCAGGGCATAATAGTTTTGTGAAAATGTATGTAACAGGCAGAAGAAAACGTCGCACACTTCACAAAGTATAAATCTATATTTTTGAGCAGCAAAAAAGTTGATATAGCCAGGTTCGTCTGTCCGTCCGTTCACAGTAGAAGAAGAGTATTAGAATTTTGTTGCAGTGTTCAGGGCATCTCGTAGTCGTCTCGTCTCGACTAGAGGCTTCTTACTTGTTTTTATTTGGAGCCATCGAAAACTTGGCAAGCAAATTGAACAATAAGCAGAGCCATATAAACAAAGTTCACCAAGTTTGCGGACGGCAACAAAAAGTAGCGAAGCCTCGCTAATTGCGCATTCAGGTCGAGGGTAATCAGGTAGCAACAATTTATTGTCTGCTAAATATGCAAAATTTAAGCATTTGCGGGGCATTTGGTTAGTTCATTTTGAACTAAGCAACTCGCTCAGCCGTGAGTAATATGACATGACGTATGAGTAATATGCGCCCTGTGGGCCAGCTGGATGGCAGGCCAGCTCGGAGCAGCCACAAGCACTTGACTCAAGTCAAACGAGAGCCACAGTCTACAATCGTCCAATTGAAGGAGCAACGCCTACAGCTCAGCTGCATATTGTTTCACTAGTTTTCGGGTAATGTTTTAGTTTTAGTGTTCAAGTTGGCAACAGTCAAAAACACTTCAGGGGCTGCAGCTCATATGCATGCTGTGTGCTGTCTATGTATTCGTGGCTCTGTTTGAGTGTGCTTTGGTCTGGTCTGGGAGGGGTTTTAATAAATTTGGACTTTATGTATTTTCAATTGAATTTTACAAAAACTTTTCACTTCGGCATTCCAATGTTTTCCAAGTTAACTGCAAGCAGAGAAACCACCAGCACCACCAGCACCACCAGCTCAAGCATGCCTTCATCCAAAACCACTTCCTTTGCCAGCTCGAGGAGTATTTATCGCATTTCTATGAAAACAACGTACTCAGAATTTTGCGCAACAACTTCGAAATTATGTTTGGGTTTTGCTCAGCCCGGCTCAGCCCGCTCGCTTGCTCACTCAATTTGTTGTTATTTTTGCTGTTGTTGTCTCGGCTGGACAAAGTTTGGCATTTGTTGCCGCAGCGCAGCTTTATAAATGCTTATTTAGAGGCATTTCTGATGAGTTAAGTTTCGACTGCCACAGTAAACTTGGCCTGCTGCGCCCCATGCACACATCCATTTATACACTGGATATAGATATCGTACGATTGCACTATAAGCTGCGCCAAGTTGCTTGCTAAGCGGCTTGGCTCAGCTAAAGTTTCTAAGGACTTAATGGTAAATTTTCTGCAATTTTACAAGCATATAAAACATGTAAGACGAACATGCACATAGATGCAAAAGAATATGTATGGAATTCATGGCTAGTTTGGGCATTCGATTACAGAGAAAGAAACTATTTAGAATTCGCATGCAAATAAAGAGAATTTTCAATTATACTTAGCAGAACTTGAATGGAACAACTTTTGCGCTTAAAAATATAAAAAACTTTTACACAAATTGAATTCCTTTTTTATTTTATTATTTAACAATTTAAAGAATATTTAGAGATTACAAATATGATAACAAAATGGAAATGGAAAATGGAAAAATATAAGCCTTAAAGGTGGCCAATATTTATTTATAAAATATAAAAATATTTATATTTAAAAAACTATATTTAATATAAAAATATAACAAATATTAAAAACAAGACTTAAAATTGTTTAATTATGTATTTACAATTATATTTTGATAAATGTAATAACACTGAATTATTAAAAAATAATAATATAAAAATTAATAATATAAAATATAAAAAAAATAATAAAATAAAAGATATCAAATATAAATACTCATCAGACAAAAAAAAATTATTAATAATAAAAATTATATTTATTAAATTTACTTATAGCAACAATAAAAGTATATATGTATGTATTGCAAAGCATATTTAATTCATTTATTATATATTTAATTTATTATATATGTGTCGGGTCGATATTTGTATTTCTTTATTATTTTATAACTTTGTTAATGTGTATCATCTCTGATGTAATGTAACATCTCTAGTAAAGAAAACGAAAGAGAACCAAAATATTGTTTTACCGTTATTGATTTCTATCGCTTTCCCTCATGTGTGTCTGTCTCACAAAATCATGCGAGCCCAACAGATCTTTCTGTTCTGCGTAGTCTCTGCCGGCAATGCAACAGAGCGAGATAAGAATAGTTTATGGCAAATTGTATTTGTATTGAGCGCGGGATGTGTCCACTTTGAATTAGTAAAGATGAAGAGAAGTGACGCGCATTAAAAAGGCGCGTATTAATATTGAGAACGGCGAAGAGAAAGGTTGCATTATGTCCGGGCACAGAAAACGCAAGGCACGCGCTGCTGAGGAACCAATAATGGAATTGGATGGAGGCGAAACTCCTGCATATGCATATTTCTTGTGTATATAATCTATTAATCTACAATATTTACTCTTAAGCTTAATATAAATTTAAAAACTTGGACACATTTATCATTTGTTCTAGATGCTATAATAAATAAAAATTCATTCATATGCATATTAAGAAAAATAGTTTGTTATAAATTTTTATTATTTATTATATTTATAATACATTAATAATTGATGTATTTTTTCTTTATTTTTCTATTTTATTGTATTTTTAATTTTTATTGTATTTATGTATTTATTTTATTTCTATAAAGAATTTATATTCTTTTTACATCTATAAACATAACTGACAACTTTATTTTATTTCTTTTTAAATTAATTTCTTTATATTTATTCATTTAATATTACAAGTCAAATTTGTTTGTTTATAGTTTTAACTCAACTTTAATTTATGTTTAACTTTTGCATTCTTTATTTTTAATTTTGCTTTTTTTCTTTTTTTTATCTTTTAGCCTTACTTAATCTGTTGGCTGGTAAGTTTTTGTTTGTTTTAAGACAAGGGTTAACATGGATATGCTGGATACACATGCTTAGCCCCACATAAAGACTACAAAATAAACCCTTAGACAATTTCAAAACACTTAGCAACAATTTTGTGTGCGACATCAAAATATTATTGATGCTCGGACACAACCCAAACAATTTGCACACACACTAAATTGAGCTGGGCAAATAATAAATGCCGCAGCAACAACAACAGCTGCTGCCACGCCTACAACAGATACACGCCCAGAAGCCAAAAAGCCCAAACACCATTGAACGGAGCCCAAAAGACGCTGCTAAAACCCCAAAACAAAAATCAGCTTAGTAATGAAAGATATCAAAAGCAAAAGCAAAAGCCAGCAGCATCGACATGAAATCGAAGCGACTCGCTGCCAACGTTGGCCCAAAACAACTTTCAGCCGGTCAAAAGTGATGAGCAACAATGGACAGTTCCCGAGTGCCGCTGTCGCTGCCGCCCACTAGTTCCACTCTGCTCTCCCGCTCCATCTATATCTGTCTATGGCTTTATTTAGCTCACTGTCTGTGTGTAGTTTTCGCTGCTGGCCAAAAACTTTCGCCACTGATGCGACTTGAAAGGCAAAAATTCCAGCGTTGCTTAAGTCGCTGCCTCTGGGGCAGACTTTTTTTGTCTGTGTATTTTCTTTCTTTTTTTTTTTTTTTTTTTTTTTGAGGCAAGTTTCCTGTAAGCAGCAAGCAGAAAAAATCAACTGACAGCGCGCTGAATGACAACGGCAAGGAAAAGTCGTCGCTGCGAGGAGTTTGTCAACGTTTTTCTTGCGAATTGCACACACACACACACACACACACACACACACACACACACACACACACACACACACGCATACACACTTAAGCGTACTGTCTGCATGTGCTTTTGGCTCTGTAGTGTTTGGAGTAGCCTACTTAGAGGCCAAGCTGATAGCGTGAAAGCCTTGTGGCCAGGCCTGAACACACACACACACACTCCACACTCACACACACTCCACACTCACACACCCACACACACATACTCCACTTGAAACGCAGTTGACGCCGGCTGTCGCTTGTTGTTGTTGTTGTGATTTCTTGCTGTTTGCCAAGGACATTGTCGCTGTTTGCCCTGGCTGGCCCATATATAGCCATAGCCATAGCAAGCGGCCACACTGTTCATACTTATTCATTTCATGGCTTTGCAAGGACATTTATCATTTTCCTAAGTAGACGGCGGGCGCGTACGTCACAAAAAGGCAGCCCAACCACGCCCGTTCGCCCGTTCGCCCGTTCGCCCAACCATCCATCGTTGATTTCTATATTTCACTTCAGCAAGCCGAAGCGAACGCAAAAAATAAACCATGGAAAAAATTGAAATTTTACCCAAATGTTAAATAGAATTCATTTTGCTTAGTTTCAGCTTTGCGGTTCCTCGCATTCGGCCTGTCGCTCTACCAGTTTTTGTTATTCATAGCGCTTTTTACACTGTTTGGCTCGTATATTATTATTATTATTTTTTGTTGTATATGAATTTATGCGGCCTGTATGTGGGGGCGTGGGAAAAGTGCCCAATTGGCTGGGCAAAAAAGTGGAAAATTTAAGCCTGCTTGAATTTATTTGCGCTCATTAAGTCTGACAGTCGAGATGAGTTCATTTCTTACGGCCACTCGAGCTGACTGATTGCCAGACGGCTAAAGAGTTCATCGCGCCCCGCTTAGATAAATACTATTCCGAGCGATATTTAAGTTGGCAACAATTTAATTTCCTTTCAGCTGCCATACAGCTGCTCTCCGCTTGACATATGCAATCATATTTTCGGCACAGTTTTCGTTCAGTCACTGCGCCTTAAACAGACTCACTAATGAACAAATAAAGCTTAGCGAACCGCAACCAAACAGTCACGGCAGAAAAAGAAAGGCGGCCAAGAAGCGAAAGTAGGCCCTAATAAATCACGGCCAGAAAAGAAATAATACAAATACCAGGCAAATAAAGCCGCTGCCGAACCACAGCAATGCCGGGCGAGATGACAAAACATTTTTGCATGGGAATTCATGTTTGACTTATGAGATTTTCTACGCAAATTCCAGCAGCAGTCGAATGTCCATTGCTATCACACAAAAGCCAAATGACAACAACGAACAGCAGCGACAGATATACAATTTAACGAACCTCAAATACTCTTGTTAGAGTTGTATTTGAAGTTTTTAAATTTAGAAAATACGAACAGAAAATATATGCATTATAGAAATATATGTTCAAGCTCTTGTTCGTATTGCTTATTGCTCATTAAAGTCAAATGTGTATTCGATTTTTGTATATGAACTATGTCAATGTCTCTAGTGGATAAAGCTTAAATATAGTAGTCTTATATTAGAGTTTAGACACTAGAGAATTTCGTTTTAATTTTACCAAATTTTTTTTTAATAGGAACAAATTTTTATATATTTATTTCTTATTTTTTATGAAGAACGTCAAAGTCTCTTTTGTACAAAATAAAATAATATATAAGAGTTTAAGTGCTGACGATTTTTATTTATTATATATATATTTTTTTTTACATATATTCTTATTTTTAATATTAAAAAAATAATTCTTAAGAATTAGTTTCTTATTTTTCATTTTATTTTATTTTTTCTATAAAATATTTATTTATTATATATGTTTTTTAGATATCTTTTTATTTTTAATATTCAAAAAAAAAATTCTTAAAAATTAGTCTTTTATTTTTCATTTTATTTTATTTATTTTTTTTTTATAAAATATTTATTCATTATATATTTTATATATATTCTTATTTTTAATATTAAAAAAAATCTTAAAAATTTAGTTTCTTATTTTTCATTTTATTTAATTTAATTTTTTTTTTTTATAAAATATTTACGGCTTCACATACATACCGAATTTAGTTAAATATGTTTTAAATATATTTTTATAACATAAATAATATATTAAATATATTTTAAAATATATTTGTATATTTTAAATATATTTTCATATATATATTTATTCATATTAATATTATTTATTACTATTTTTCAATGTAAAAGGCTGTTGAAGACAAGCACAAATTACAGAAATCAGCGTAAGAAAAAGTTAGTTTAAAAATAAGTATACAAGATAGAGTTTAAAATATGGTAAATAAAATATTTAATAAATATTCAGCCAAGATCTGCTGCAGTAGGCCCCGAGGGTATAGCCGTCTAAGACTTCTGCTAAATCTAATGCAAAAGTTGGTAGTTCTTCAGGTTGCAGTACCTGACGTTTAGCTGGGATGTGACGCAGGTATTTCAAAGTAGGATAAATTTTAAATTTCGAAACATATTCTCAGCAGTATTTTGCAATTAAAATTCTCTTATAGCTAAGCACAGCAACTTCAAGCTCTTGGCTATGAGATGTGTAAAATGTTGCAATATTGAAAGCCTCAAAATTGCCTGGAAATTGTGCAAAGTATTTGATATAAATTTGTTGTTTAACCAGGCTATGCTGTGACGCCCTAAGAATGTTTAGCACTTGCAGACTGCAAACTTAATAACAAACTTCTAATACCCAGCAAAACTAACAAGCTCTGCCCAAGTGGGTGTGTGTGTGTGTGTGTGTCAAGCTTTGGATTCACACAAAGTCAACAAGAAAAATCAAACAACTTTGTTCAGTCTGCCGCTTGACCAATCCCCTGCACTCCATGACACTGCTCTGAGTTTATTGTCGGTCTGGCTCTGAGACTTAGGAAAAACAGTCGCCCGTTGCCAGCTGGCAACTATTATGCTTTGTTAATCGGCTTAGGCATTTTTGCCTGCCTTACGCTCTGCATGACGATTTACTAGACAAAGCCAGCAGCCTCCACCAGGCACAAGGCACAAGGCACCATGCAGCCCCCCATCGAAGATAGCCTAGTCAAATTGTCTACACTCTCCGGCGTTTTGTTCATTTGTCGCACGCGCCATAAACTCAGAGCAGGCCAGGTAGCAGTGCCTTCACCTGAGCTCTCTGTGGCGACGAGCTCTGATGAGTTGGCTTTGTTTTTGCAGCCCTCCAAATTTGTGAGGCTTTTGCGGCCTGTGTCTTGCCTCATTTGGCTGGCAGCTTAGGAAGACACGCACACACAGACAAATATACGCACACAGATAGGCAACACCCTAGTAAATCCCATGCTCGACCCGATCTAAAGGTCCCTTGTGACCTGGGCACAAAAAATCGTTTTGTGTGTTTTCGTTAGCATTCCGTGTGGAATTTGATACTTGATTATTTGTTGCCGCCCTCAAGCGTGCATAATATATCAAAGCAACGTCAACTCGACGAAGGACTCCAAATCAGAATTTACTGACATTCACTCGTCCTCGCTCACTCACTCCCTCACTCCCGCATGAGTCCATATGCCACTCAGCACATCTGTAGCCGTCATGTGTTGCTTGGCAGGCAGACATCGTATTTTGTGTTTTTAGTTACATTTTAGTGTCGGTCGCATAATAAATAAATAAATAAACAGTTGTGGCCTGTTTTACCTGCAGGCCTTGCCCCTTAACGTGCTCACGTGCGTGCCAAGCACTCGAGAGTTTGCTTTAACTTTGCTGCCGCAAAAATCAAAATCAGCATCTCCTCAGCATAAAGCTCGAGTGCAAAAGTTTTCCATTAATCTTTAGCACTTCTCGCTGCTATTTCTGCGGATTTGCATACTCAGACTTTAGCCGGACTCTGTAAACAGCTGAATGCATAAGTATTTTCGCACACCAACAGCAGCAGCTGAGCCCGAAACTGACCAGCGGCTTATGGAGAGCAGCACGAAACGTCTCTCTCTCTCTCTTTCTCTCTTATTTTTCTTTATTTTTTATTCCATATCACTCACTGAGGTCTGCGTCGCTGCTTTAGAGTATTATTTTAAATATATTTAATATGGTAAAGGTTTTTTAATCTATAATATAAAATATTTATTTATATATTTTTAAATAAAATATAAAAAGTTTCATTGCTTGAAGTAGTTATTGGCATAGACTTAATATTTTTTATTTTTTGTAATTATAATTTTTTTTTTATTATTTATGTTTTGTTTTTTTTTTTTTTATTTTAGTATTTTATTGGATTTATTATTTTATACCTTTATTTTTTAATTTTGTATATATATTATATTATTTTAATTACTTATTTATTCATTATTATTATTATTTTATTTTTGTATTATATAAATTAGAAATCATATGCTCTATTTAAATTTTTTTTAAATTGAATTTTATAAAAAATACAATATTTTATAATGATAAAATTAAAACATAAAAAATAATAAATTTTATAATATTTATTTATGATATGTTATATATTATTTAATATTAATACACATAAATTCGATCTAATAAAATTTACTAATAAAAAAAAATAATAAATTTTTAATATAATATTTATATATTTATATTATATCATTAAAAATTATTATTATTTTATAATTTAATATTAATACACATAAATTAAAACTTATAACATTTACTAATATAATGTATATTAAAATATTTGCTCCTACAACAAATTAAAAACTTTATTTTTCATGCAAGAACTCGTTCAATTTACTATAGAAAAGTATTTTTGTGCTATATCTTTAAATTTTTTAATTATAAATGTTTGCCACTTATTGTTGTATTTTATATATATGCACAACTCCCTCTGAGAGCAGTCTAAGCTTTATGTATATATACCTATATGTATATATTTTTTCAATCATTAAGCTAAGCTAAAAACATTTACCCAAGCGAGCAGGTGGAGATGCCCAAATTAAAAATTGACCAGCAAAACTTTTCATATAAAATAGAAGGCTGACAACTGAACGAGTAAAAGTGGAATGAACAAAGTTTTGAGCAGCGCCCCACAAAAAAACATATACACTAAAAAAATACATGTGTAAAAATATCTATACACATATAAATATTTATTTTATTCCCAACAATTTTCACTTTAAGCAGCAACTTTTAAATTATAGTTTGAAAATACAGAGAAGAGCAGCATGCAAGAGATATAGAGAGATAAAGGAGAAGAGATAGTTATCCGTAAAGAACATAAAGTCTGATTGAATCAGACACTAAGCCTTGTCACACATTGCCAATTAGTGCAGCCAAAGCCCTCAGTTGGAGCCTACCAATTTGCCAGCTGGGTAATCATAAATGTTAAGTCGTTAGCAGCTCGACAAATGCATTTAGGTAGGCAGGCGCAGGCAGAGAAAGATGCAAACACCTTAAGGACTTAAAGCCGAAAAGCTACGGCAGCCGGTGGCAGACTGCCTCAACTGTCTTTGCCTGGCCTGGCCTTGCCTGCAAATGGCAAGCATAACTTGCAATTCCATATGTCAGCCAAACAGTAATCCTAGCACACACAGAGTTACATGTCTGCGTGTGTGTGTGTGAGTTTGTTATGTAACATTTAAGACCATTTGCATACAGAGTCTAAATTAAAATTTGACACTGAATAACTGGCTGACGAACTGGGCGAAATTTGACTTTGCATTGCTTCTAGCAGCCGCAGCTACAGCCAACGGAATTGTGTTGCATACTTTCAGGCGCTGCACTTTCTAGAGTTCATTCGCCTCTCTCTTTCCCTCGCTCTCTCTCTGTCTCTGCAGCACTTGCCGTACTTTTCACCCATTTCCTGCACTTTTCTAATTACTGCTCAGAATGGGCGTGGCACGCCCCACTCAGCTTGTCATAACAAAAAGTTAATTAAACATGTAATTGTTGCCATAGAGCAAAAGGCAAAGATTTCACAATGGCTGCGCTGCGTTTTTCTAGGGTAGCTCCGGGTCTATTGACTTTGCATTAAAGTTGGCGCAAGGGAATTTTAAGCTGACATTTAATATATTACTTATACATCAGCCAGCTGCATCTTAACTTTGCCACTAAGAGCATCAAATAAATCGATATTTCGTGACGGCAGCATCAAATTTGATTAACCGGCTCGAGCAGCTGGCATTGTGCAACGCTCGAGCTGAAGTGGTTCAACTGGCAATTAGCAACGCGGTTAGCCTCGGCGTGCGGCAATGTGTGACACGGCGGCAGCACTCGAAAAGCGCAGCACCACTGCACCACTGCACCACTTGTGAGGTAACCAACACCAGCACAGCCTGTAGCCTGCCACTAGTACTACTCGCAGCTAGCCAGCCAGTGGACGGCACTTCAAACTACAATAACAATTTTACAATTAAATTTCGCTTTTATTTCGCTTGCCAGATATTGTGGCATGCGCTGCTGTTGTAGTCCTGAATGTAGTTGTCGTTGCGATTGTAGTTGTAGTTGTGTACGCCCCTCTAGCCACCACCCCTTGGCATGCACTCTTTATTTTATTGCTTCAAATTGTTTGTAGCCATTTCGCATTTGTGCCGCCCGGTTGCGCATCAGCGACGTAGAAACATTTAACTTCTGCAACAAGCAAAAAAAAAAGAAAACTATAAAAAAGAAAATATAGTAAAAATTGAGAAAAAATTCAGCATTTCGCAGCAACTAAAACCAACTACACTTAAACAAGTAGAACTAAAAACAGCGACGGCAGCAGCGACGGCAGCGACGGCGGCGGCGGCGACGACAGCAAAAAAGTTGTCAACTCGCCTTCCACATGGGACAGCAGCTATAACTACAGCTACAGCTACAGCTCTAGCTGTGAGTCGAACGCCTTGTGCAGCTCTCAGCATTAGTTCTAGTTCCAGTGCTAGTCGAGTTTCGCGCACTTTACGGCGCACTATTTGGCCCAGGACACAGCACACAGCACACAGAACATGGGAGAGGGAAGAGAGAGAGAGAGAACAGGGGAACGGGCTACGGGTTATAGAGGACATTATAAAGGGGCAAGTGCGCACACAAAATGGGCAAAAGAAAAGCAAAAACTAAAAGCACATTTCAGCTTGAACTCCCACAGCGAACCGAACCAAATGAAATTGCCAACGTGAAAGTGTATAAAAATGCAGGACCAAACGCACAGGGCAAAGGCGGCGACGGAGGCGGAGGCGGCTTATGTCCATGTGGGCGTACTTGAAGCTGCCGCAGCGTGTCATGCCTTTGCCTTTGCCGGCTGTTAAACTGTAAAGTAAACGTACAAAATGTTAAATCAAAGCTAAACAAAAGAGGCGTAACTGGCAAACTGGCTCCTCAGCCCTGGAGAGCGACTGCCTCGCCCAGCAGCCTGTCCTGGTCAGCTTAAGGTACAACCTGGCGAGCGGCAAGGCGTGACTACAGCAGCTGCTGCCACTGCCACTGCCACTGTTGCTGCTGCTGCTGTTCCCACTTGAGCCTTGTACATAAGTAACTGGTAACTAGTCACTGGTCACTGGACTGCAAGTCAAGTTTGTGTGCTGCTTAACAGTGCCTAGTGGCAACTGTTGACCTTTCATTGGTTCCGTATACTGGGTCACAATATGATAAGCACCTTTAGACAGTTTGCTCTAAACAACATGAAGTCAGCAAAGCAGCTGCTAATCATTGAATGTGCAAGGCAAAAGCAAGAAATTTTAAAAAATAATTAAAATTGTATGCAAATTGAATAATTTTCAGAAAAAAAAAAAAAAAAAAACATATGCATTAAACTCATTTAATTTATTAAACCAAGAAAGTTGATAAGTAAAATAAATATTAAATTTCTTAATAATAATATTAATACCAATTGTAAGAAAAAATATAATAAAAATATATATACTCAATCAAGAAATTTGGTTAAAAATAAAGATAAATTAATAGTAATATTAATTTTTAATTAAAGTCAAAAATATATTTAAAAAATATACAAAAAACTCTTGTTTATTCAATAAAGATATTTTATTTGAAAAATAAAACTAAAATTAATAATAATAAGAACTGAAAAAAAAAAATAAATAAATAAACAAAAATACACATTAAACTCCTTCAAATTATTCAACTAAGAAATTTTATAAAAAAATTTTTAAAAATCATAATAATGAAAAAAATAAATAAACAAGTAAAAAAATATATACATATACATTAAACTCTTTGAATTTATTCAGACAATAAATTTGATAGGAAAAATACAAAAATTAATAATAATAATATTTAGTATTTAATATTAGTATTTGTATTAATATAGTAATGTTATTAGTTATACATTACTATATTAATACAAATATTAATATTAAATATTAAATTAATATTATGCACGATAAATTATTATTAATATATATATATATATATAATATATATACATATATAGCTCGCCAATAGCAATTGCCCCTTTTATTAATTATGCTCTGTGCGCGAGATTAATAGAGAGAAAAATCATAAATACTTTCTCTCTGCTCTCACTCGGATCAGAAGACTTCGGTTCTATTCGTTTTTGCTGAGCGCCTTCAGCCGAACTATTCGTGTGACGCTCTTTTAACGAAGATATTTTAGAGAGCGCAACGATTGACGATCGTGTGAAGCAGAGTGAGCAATGCACGAGCACAATTGATACATTTAGCGAATGCAGCCCTGCTCACATACCAATACATAGACTAAAGACGTTTTGCTTCAAAAAACTCAACAACTGGAGCAAATCAAATATAAAATAGCTGCTCTCCGAATGCAAACGAACTTAATAAAGAAACGATGCAAACTGTTGTTGTTCTCCGAGTCTTTTTTTCAGAGTGTGAGTAAATGAGAGAAACGAACAAGAATTTGAACAACTTACGTTATGAAAGAAGAGTACATTAAAGCAAAGCATCGATGAGATTACCTAAGAGAGAGAGAGAGAGAATGGAACGAAATGAAGTTGATGCACGAGTTGAGTGCCGAGTGCAAGAGACCAAATTAAAGATATGAAACAATTAAATAAAAATTATCATTATTATTATTGTTCACGCCAGATGGCGTTAACAGAGTTGCTCCTCCTTATCCGCACAACCTGTTATGTTAATAACAGTTATGTTATTAACATAACCATTTTTGAGTACTGGGCTGGCACGGCGCAACCTTTCATCCTTTTTTCTACCATGTAATTATATACTTGCATTGTAATCTTACACGACACCACCCGAGATCGGTGCGCAATAAAAACCTCAAATAGTTAAAAGTGAAAACACCCAGAGTTTTTCTTGGAGGAAATCACATACACATAGACGACTTTCATCTGCAGCGCCCCCACCACAAACAATTATCATTACAAATTAGTAGGAAATAATCTGCGCTATAGAGTCACAGACAAAAAGCTGCAATAATTAAATAATCAAATAAATATATAAAAAGTAGGAAATATAATAGTAGTACTAGCTGCTCACTGGGAATATCTTTACGTATGTTCACAATCTGCTCAAAGACTTTCATCTAATAAATATCCACGACTTAAGAGCTAAATATATTTATTTAGCTAGACAAATCTAATGTATAAACCAGACTTGCATTGTATATTATATCACAAACTGTTTATTACAAAAATACCAATTGGAAAACAATAAATAAATTTAACAATTAAATTAAGCCAAAAGTCAATTTATGCGCTACATAATTTTCGGTATAAAAATAAATATCCATAAAACTTAATATACAGCCAAATATGTTGCAATCCAATTTGGTTGGCTATAATAATATTGATACAAATTCCATTGATTTAATAAAAATTCGAAAAAAATAGTGTCACATGATATGCACAAATTGAAAGTAAGTTCGTGTGCGTGTGTGTGTGTGTGTGTGCTTTGCTCATGCATTTTTTAGCGCACATTAAGCCTGTCGAGGCATTATTAATGCCGCTTCATTATGAAATTGTGCAACAAATAATAAATCGATTAAGCAAATATTTGTCAGCGCTAAAATATGTATTTTTCATAGCTTCCTTTCAGGCCTGGTTTTTGCTGTTGTTGTTGTTGTTGTTGTTTGAGTTTCCCAAAGCCATATGCATTTGTGTGCCATCCATTTTAATATTTCAACAGAACCAGAAATGACGTTGTAAAACTGACTCGGCTATATGTCAAATATGCCACACGCTCTCTCACTTGCCCATCCCTCTCTCATCCCACTCACTCTCTCACACTCTCTCTTAGTGCTGTGTGGCGCTCTGGTTTTTAAAAATTTGCATGTAAATTCCATTGCACGGACATGAAAATGTATTTTGGCTTTGCACTGGGATCTGCCGCGCGCTGCTACTGCATTTTAATAAATTTATGATTTTATTTACATTTTTTATTTCTGGTTTCCTTTTTTTTCTTTTTACATTACATTTCTTCTTCTTCGCGCTGCAAAATGTGTGTCAATCGCTTGACAATTTCGCTGGGACGCAAAAAAAAAATAAATATATAT
Organism: Drosophila buzzatii; assembly: GCA_035045845.1. Classification (NCBI taxonomy): domain Eukaryota; kingdom Metazoa; phylum Arthropoda; class Insecta; order Diptera; family Drosophilidae; genus Drosophila; species Drosophila buzzatii. The sequence goes on along the minus strand of JAWNOS010000244.1, from coordinate 6,016,654 downwards.
ATATATGCGAGACCCATAAATAACGCACGCATTTTGGTTATATTTGCAGTATGAGATTTATAAATGTTTTTGCCAAATCGACAGAAATTTCGCCCACCACAATTTATTGACAAAATGAAAAAATAATTGAAATATTTGCCAATCAATGGAGCAAACGATAAGGCACAAACACGGCGAGTTTCCAGGAATTCCCAATAGCTGTCTGCATCACGTTAATAAGCTCCCTCGCACTCGCCTGCTCTATCTCTCTACCTCACTCCTACTGCCACGCGCATTGCTACCCGCATTGCAACCCGACCCACGTAACATGCCAAGGACTGCCTTTATTGTCTTAGCCCTGTATGCACGTATGTATGTATGTGTGTGTGTGTGTGGGTGCGGTTGTGTGTGCTCTGGCTGTGTTGCGCTGTGCTGTACGCGGCAATCGACGTTCACATTCTGCGCTCGCTGCTGTCAGCCCGTCGTCTTTGGTGTATTGCCTGTCTTCTATGTTATGTCCTTTGTGCCGTTGTCCGGGCGGGCTGTCGATTATCGAGTCGAGATTATTAACCTGTCAGTTAAGCGCTTTATCCTGCCAGCCATAGCAGCGACTTGATCGCTTTTCCCAGCTGCCTTTGTTATTGCAGCCCGTGACAGTAACAGCGCAAATAATGTTAGAGAAATTGTTATTAAGCAGCGCAACAATTTATCCACCATGCAAGCAAGCAATGCCAAGAAAAATAATTATAAAATATATGTATACAAATTTTAAATATTCTTAAAGTAGAGTTTTTCCATTAGTGGGAAGCAAAGCTAAAAAATTCTCATAAATTTAAATATTATTTAAAATATACTTTAGTATATTTAACAAAAATATTTAAGTACAATTACATGTTTAATTTGTGAATTTATAAAATTATAACGGAATTTAAATAAAAGAATTTAAATCATTATAAATATTATAAAATATTACTATAAAATTATAAAATTATGATATGATATGAAATAATTATAAATATTATAAAATATTACTATAAAATTATAAAATTATGATAATAAAAGAATTTAAATAAAAATGTTTAGCGTTTGTTCGTTTTATTAATTTTGAATAATAATAATAAATATGTTAAAATACAATTAATATATATTTTTTTTAACAATTTTTATTAAAATTTTTATATATACAAATTTAATATAATTTTTACTTTATTATAATTTAAATAGAAAATTAAATTTAAATTTAATTTGTGATTATAAAACATTATACAAGAAATTTGATAAAATCAAATTTTTAGATATATGTTAATATTTCGCACATAAATAAATAATTTAAGTAATTAAAATTATATATAATCTAAAGGCATGCTTGTTTATTAAATTTATTTTATATATAAATTTTTTAAGCAAGTATATAAATTTTTGAATATGTCTGTAGCAAGGAGATTATTAATATTTAAGCAATATATTCACAGACATCATTAGAAGTTAGGCGCAAGCATAAAAAAAAAAAAAAAAACATTTCATAAACGAGACAAAGAGACAGAGTGAGAGAGAGAGATAGCTAGAAAGAGACAGCTATTTATGAGACTGCGAGGGCATGCTCGTTATGCGCTTTGTGCCCCGCGCATTGATGTCATTATGAATAATGTCGCATATTCAATCATATCATTTACATAGAAACACTCACACAGACACAGATGGATACAGTCACACGCAGGTGACTGACAGACGGCTCCTATGCGCGTCTCTCTGCTTGTGAAAGGCTTTTGCAAATATTTTGCAATTTTACAATATGTCGAAAGCGCTTTTTACAAATGTGTCTATCATATATCAAAGTTGCCAAATGGCAGCCCCCGCCCATCGCCAGCTGTTGCTAAATAAAGTGAAATATGATATTAGCTGCCAGCACAATGGCATTTGTATATTGCACAGAGCCAGCGTGCTATTGAGTTCCTTTCAATACTAGCACACATAAATATTTATATATATATATATATTGGTAGATATGACTCAATAATGATTCATGCTACGGGTGAATGCACTTAAATGCTTCATAAAGCGGGCGATGAGTTTTACGGCGCGCCTTGAAGTATGCACTTAAAAATTTGAAACTATTTTCTTTTAGTGTCCAGGCCACGCCATAAAAGGACTTTTCGTGTTGAAGCAGCAGCAGCAGCAGCACCGCCAGCATTATTTTGTAGGCCGGCTGGTAAACAAAACGGTTAACATTGGACAAGCGGCCGGTGGGCGGCGCAGCACTACCGGACACCAAATGCAATTTGAGTGAACTCTTGTTGGGTTGCGCTTGCCTGAACAGCAACATGACTATGCTATATGTATGTGTGTGTGTGTGTGTGTTGTCGGGGATTTTCGTTGACCGCACACACACAAATTTTGCATGCGACAATGACCGCAGCACAGACAGGAACAAAATGGCTAGGCTAAGGCAGCAGCAGACGTGTGTTAGTATTAGTTATTATGCTGGGCTTGTAGTCGTAAAAGCCAAAAACGTGTTATATATGTATGTATATGTGCCAAGCAGACACAAAAGCTGCGTTGACAAGGACACTGCCTAGAACAAACAACAGTTGAACTTTTGCACCCATCGGCCAAGTGGTTGCCCAGCCGCTGCCCACATCACAAAGAGCTGCCATTTTTGAATGCTCCCTCTCTCTCTCTGGCCAGGGGGCAACAACTGGACACTGGTAAAAGCAACAGCAGCGGCAACAGCAAAGTAGAGAAAAACATTTTTTTTTTAAATACTAAAATATTTGCATAATTTTGGATGCAGCTGCCTGTGGCTGAGTCGAGTTTTGAGGCCGGCTCTGCTCTCTGTGCACGGGCTATGTAAAATGCTCATAAATAAATGAACATGGCCCCAGCCTAGTTGCATTTTCCTTCTGTCAGACTATGACTGTGTCTGACTTCAGTCAGAGAGCGAGAGAGGGAGTGGGTGGGAGAGCCGCGGCAACGGATGCATGTCAGTGGCTGGGTCGCCATTTATGGCGCGTTGGAACAGCACGAAATAACATGAAATAAATAATAACTTTTTGCAACTGACTTTGCAGCATGGCGAAAGCAGCACGGCTCGCCTTTGTGGCCCGGCTGGTCGGGCTGTTGAGTTAATTAAAATTTAAAAGCCGTCGCTCGGCCGGGAATTGCAATTGCCATATCCAGCTTGTGCGACTGTTGCCATTATTGTTACTACCACTATTATGGGACCTGTTCAAATGATGTTCGACTGTACAAGAGCGCGACAACGAACAGCACACAGCATTGCGTGCACCCACATTCCTATAAATCACATTTTTTAGTCTCCCTGTTGAGTAAATGCCTGTGAATTGTATTGTATTTAAAAAAAAATATACATGTATATATTTTAAAAAATTTTAATTAATTAATTTATGGTTATGCTACTGCTTTGTTGCTGCAAAAATATATATTTACATTTTATAAATATTTATTCTTTACTTCTTTGATTATCTTTATTTTTTTATTTATTTTTTTTTTTTTATTAAATTCTGGTTTTATTTTATTTATTATTATTATTATTATTTTTTTTATTTATATATTTATTATTTTCTATAAATTTATAAATATATATTCTTTAATTACTTTTATTATTTATTTTTTTCTTACATTCCAATTTTAATTTATTTGTCTTTAATTGTATTTAATTGTATTTACTAGCAGAATAAAAAACAATTAAATATTATTATTTTTTTTTTTCATTTATTAGTAATTTATGTTACCTATTAATGGTGCAAAAAATAAATGTTAATTTATTATTTTTATATATTTATACATATTTTTTCTATATTTTTTTTTTTATTATTTATTTTTTTTCATTTGAATTTTTCTTACATGCCTGAACAAAATTTGTATATATTTACAAGCGAAATAAAAAACAAATAATTTTCATATAATTTTGTTTACTTCTTATGGTTTATATCTTCTCAGAAAAGAATGTTCTCAAACAACTTGAGAGCTTCTTCTAATCCTCAATTAATGCACTCTTAATTATTTCTTCGCTGAAATGTCATTCTTGACTTGTTCACAAGTGTCATTGGACTCCAATCCAATCAGTGACCCATTATCAATATAGTCTAGACACTGAAAAATGAAGCTAGGACATCTTTTTGCAAAGTCCTGCCAAGTGATATATATATTTATCTGTATGCAGTGATAGATATTTCAACCCTAATAACTCAATTCGTGGCAGCGTCGCGTACCCACATCAAATTCTTAATTTTTTAGTCCGCGCGCAAAGCAATCAAAAATGTTTGGCCAGACGCATTAGAATCTAATCGAAATTAGGCACATAAAAGCTATTAATCTTTTGCCAGCCACAGTGCTCCAGCAGCCCGTTGCCCCACTCAATCAACAATCGCATTATCAGCGCTTAAACATAAGGCCGCAGCCAAACATATAGAAACAGGCTTATCTGACAAATGCAATCTACACAAATGTCCATTCACATGTGTGTGTGTGTGTATGTGTGTGTGCGTGTGGGTGTGGCGCACACATTTAAATTATTTATACGCGCAACACAACATTTAAAATTGCAAAATTGTCTGTGGCTAAATCGTTTTGTGTTCAGCGTTTTTGCCATTTCCATTTCCCTTTCGGCTCGAGTTCTTCGCCCACGCGCGTGCATTTTGGTCAGATTTGATTCGCTCTGCGTGTGTGTGTGTGTGTGTGTGTGTGTGTGTGGGCCACAACAAAACACAGTCGTTTATGGCTTTCATGTGGTTTTTATGCACAGTCTGTCGGCTGGCTTTTGTTTTCGCTGCGTTTTTAATTTGATGTTTATCAATTTGTGACCAAAAATGCAAATCGAAATGAGACGACAGGCGCAGAGCAGGCGTTTTTTCTAAAATATTAAATAAAAAACAAATAAAAATAAAAATAAAATTTTGTTGCTGTTTCATGGCTTATAGCACATGCCCAAAACATATAAATATATTTTCGATTAAATTCCTTCATTCCCAAGCTTCAGTTGAAGGTCAGCTGTCTAATCATATAATGTCATATGTCAACTCAATGCTTTATCAACTGCTTATTAGGCGTCTAATGTGTGTAGACAAAGCCACGCCCTAACAAAGGCAGCCACTAACTGGAATCCACAATGGGGCTGCAGACTTTGCCCTACTTTACTTTGGTTTGTCTGTAGTTTGCTTCAAATGTCATTGAGATTAAATTTTGCGTGAAAGTAGCATTTTAAAAATGTATAAATGTGTGGGTGAGTGCGCGTCTGTGTGTGTGTGTGTGTGTATTTGTTTGTGTTAGCTCGCGCGTAACAATTGTTGTTGTTATTTTTATTGTTGCCGTCGGCATTAAAAGCAAAGGGCGCGACTGAAGCAACAGTCGGCCGGCTCAAGCTTAAGACGTGCCATATATTGTAGTCTACTTCAGTGCGCGCACAGGCAGCTTTATGAATCACACACACACAGACGTATACACGCACGCACACAGTCACAGCACGTGACGACTGCGTCACGCACTGGGCTTTGTTGGCAGGTGAGCTTTGGCGCACAAAACCAAAGGCTCTACGACTGGCTCTGGCTTTGACTGCGGCTTTAGCTTCGACTGCGGCTTTGTACTTGCTGCCACGCTTATGTATGTCTCCCTCTCTCTCTCTCTCTCTCTGTCTCTCTCTGTCTCTCTCTCTGCCACGCATTTTAGCTGCTTTAAACAATTGTTTTGCCCGGCTGCTGCCTTTTGCTTTGGCTGGCCTTTGTTTGCGACCCTTAGATATCCCACATGCCCAACTCCCCCCCAGCTGTGTCGCACATTTATCCTGCTCCCAGGCCGTCTGTCCTCCTGTCTGTTTGTGGGTCTTATGTTTTTATCCTTTTTACATTTGTTTGCCTACTGCGCTCCCTAATGCGTGTTCGTTTGTTGCTTCCCGTATCCTGCGATTGAATGAACTTCACGGATTTGTTGACGTTTAACTGTGTTTCAGGCTAAATCCTCATTGTTTTGTTTTATTTGCAGAAAATAAAAATAATTTGTGAGCCAAATTTGCGCACATCTAATGGCAAATAGCTCTTAAATTGCTAATCAATATATTTTTAGTGAATTTTTAATTAGTATTATTTTTATTGCTATTTGCATAATAAAAGAAATTTTAATAATATTCTCTAATAAAAAATATTTTATATATATAATAAATATAATAAATATATAAGAATACATTCAGCTCAAAGAATTCTTGTATTGTTCACTTCAATCTTTGCTCGATTTGAATTGAAATATTTGATAAATTCAAATTCAATGCGTATGGCTCAGCTTGGGTTGGCAAATAAAAGGGATTTCGTTAAAATTTGCCTAAACCGAATCAGATACATCTGAAGTGTACTGGTTGGCCTGTTTACCGGCTTGAAATACAATTTTTGTTACTCTGAATTGCTTTATTCATTTCGCATGAATTCTGCACTGGCGCTGGGAGGGGGCGGGCAACATTACACATCTGACTGTACATTAAACCAGGCCGTAGTATATGCTGCATAACTAGGCTACAAAAGGTGTATTTGTCAGGTGCCCTTTTCATTTTTCGATTCCTTTTTTTTCTCGTGCTGTTGAACTTTTTGGGCAGAGTCTTTTGATAAGCATATTTACGCCCACTTTGTGTTGTATTTCACGGTAGATGTTGTGCAGCCATTCAAAGGATGGGCAAACAGACGCATTGAAGTACCGTAAATCCCATATACTACACTCTATATACTACCATATACTACCACTGCTACATATACAACTCATTGTCCGTGTATTTGTGGGCAAACAGTTGGCCTTACATGGCTGCACAGTGTATAAGGTTATGGCATGTTATTTTTGTGCCCTGCCGAAAGGTCTCGTCCGCCTACGTGCATTGTGTGGCTAATAAAGTAAAAAGAGATATATAATAATATATATATTTCTATACATGTATGTATATATATATTTTGCTGCATTTACACAGCGTCAAATATTGGACACTTTAAGCAGCGCGCGTCCATGTGCGGGATGACACCGCGCATTGTATCCACGGCTCTGCGGTCAGACAATACGCCTTTTCACACCTAAGCGTCAGCGGCGCCCTACAAAACCACAACAACAAAGGCAATAAAAACCACTCGTATATAGTTATTTATAACAATGACACTGCTCGGCCATGTCAACTGCTCCACAATGGCGCTCAACGTGGCCCAAACAATGGCAGCTGATTTTTTTATATATATTTTTTAGCCGACTCGGCTCACAAGCGCTACATGCAGTAAATACAAACTTCAATTGAATATTTATTAAAAAAAGGAAGAGATGCATAAGGAACAGAAAAAAGTGGCTCGGCTTTGGTTGAGAATGTGGCACAGTTTAGGTTGAAATTGTGACAGAACTTTTGAGAAAGAAAAATTATGTTATTTATTTATTAATATTTTAATAATATATTTATTTAATATATATTAATTAATTTATATTATTTATATTTAATTTATAATTATTTATATGTTATGCTTATCTGAAATAATTGGCAATTAATACGTCTGCGGCATCTAAAAGTATATTTATTTATATTTATTTATTTTTTAAATATTTTCCTCACTAATTTTAGCATAACTTCAAATGAGCTGCAGCTGGCTAGCAGATCTACTATATAGAATTAAAATGAAAGTTGAATAGAATTTTGTGATATATATTAAATTTATGAATAGCTTAAGCTGCTGTGACCTTAGCAGATTGCCCTGAGGCTGAGGCCTTTATGAGTTGAGGGTGAACCCACACCGAGCGAGTAGTAAAACGCCAACACAAATGCCATCAAAGGCTGTTTTGTGTGCTAGTAAAACATCACTCCACTCATTCAACGCAAATGTTGTGCTGTTGAAAAAAGCTTCGTGACACGCATACAAATGTCGCACACACACAACTGCACGCACAGCGGAAGTGTGCCCTGGCGACATTAGCGCCATTTTGTCGTAATTAATGTGCGCCATATTAGTTGCTATTTGGCCATTTTTCACATACACACACAGCACACACAGTCAGTCCTCAGCTGAGGCAAAACTTTTGCAATTTTAGTTGAAGAATTTTACTGAGCATCTGCCTGCCACGTAGCATGCCGAGAGATGAGTAGGGGCCGAGGCGAACTTAACAAGAGCAAGCTGCTGCTGCTGCGGCTGTAGAGGTGTTCGTGCAGCTACAGTAAGTATCTGTATGTGTGCCGGCTGCCTGTGTCTAGACATTCATCTTTATGGCACAGCGCATTGGAAATATCACAAACAACACACACATTTTGTGACTACTTTTCATGCCACGCATAATTAGCAGCGCTTTGGGGCGACTGAAAGATAAATACAAATACAAAAATGACGCAGTGGGCATGGTCAGCCATCGTTGCGGCCTTGAAGCGTGTATCAAATTTAGACCACAATCTACCAATCAGCATGCCTCTGCATATACATACATATATTATGCGAGGGCTGCAATCAGACTGTGTGTATCAGAGTGGCGCCAATTCCAGGAAAATACTCACATTGAATTAAAGAAATAAGAAATAAAGAATCTGAATTACTAATTTACAATTCCAGGTAAAATCTAGCATATAAAAAAACTCTTAGCGGTTGCCACTGAAGGAATATCACGTTTAAAGCTAAATTTAATCAATATTCTGCGAGGGCTGCTAATAGACTTATATTCACGAGTTTTATCTCTTGTGAAGCTTAAATGAATATTGCAAAATATTTACCACAATAGTTGACAGGTTTCCACGAATTCTAGCAGTTTACGCTGACTGTAAAGGGAGCAATAAATAAATAAATTAGCAGTCGCGATAGATACGAATTACAATTGCATAATCTTTAGCGAAAACTCGAAATAATTTATGTTTGTAAATTCTCCTACGCCAGAGATTCCCCATAGACCTGCACTCGCTTAGATGAAAGAGCGCTTAATTAGAGCTAATTTTATGAGCCAACAAATATTTCCTTTGAAATGCCTCGTTAAATTCATATATTATTAAGCAGCCCTCGCAAAACTTTGTTATCACAGGCAAATCCGGCTATTGCCGTTCTGCAGCCACTAACATTGCCTTCATTTATGTTATGTCTGCTTGATACCGTTAGTTAGTCAGTTAGTCGCTCGTCGGCTCATTTGTGTAGCAGCAGCAGCAAAGAGGGAGAGTGATTAAGTGAGAGAGGCAGCAGCAGAGGCAGCACCAGAGGTAGAAGCAGAGGAAGCAGCAACTGAAACAAAGAGAGTGAGAGACTGAACGGCAGCAACAGTAACAGCAGCTCGTCTCTCTCTCTCTCTCTCTCTCTCGCTTTGCTTTCTGTATATTTAAATGATTTGCTGCTAATGCGTCTGTTTATGTTTTATGTTGATGTTGATGCGGAGCTGTCCGGCGCTGCCTGCACAGCGGCTCATGTTTGCTCTGGTTATTTGCATGTATTTGTGTGTGCGCCTATTTGACTTTATGCAATATTTATTTGTGGCACCCACACACACACACGCACAGCAGCAACGCCACACTGTTTATATTTCTGCAAACACATCAGAGAACAACAACAGCAACAGCAACAGCAGGAACGTGGGTCACACATGTGCGTGTGGTGCGCATTTAATTTCTATAGCGGAAGTTGACTAGACAGTCGACTGCCGCGCTCAGATTGGTTTTGTCTATCCGTCTATTTGAGCTCTTTGAATATATGTATGTATATGTATGTGTGTGAGTTTTTTTCTGCCTGGCTTTCGCGTGTGTCAATATTTGTATAGTGGCCTTGGGAGGTCAGACAAAAATGCAATCGACCCAAAATTGAATTTCATTCTTGCTTTAAAAAATAAAAATCAAATTCATCTGTCAACTTGTTAAATATTTAAGGCATTTGGGCTTAAGCGATAACAAAAAAAAACTTAAAGAAAAAAATATATGCGGATGAATAAAAAATAATAAATATAGCTATATTAATATATAATAAATATTAAATAAATTTGAAATATATTAAATGTATTTTAAATTATATTTTATGTATAACTTATTGTGAACTTCTGTAAAAAAATCATTTTTAAGGCTTACAAATTAACTGTATCCTCTCTTAAATTTTGTAAGCCTTACAAATAAATAAGCTTAACTATGAAAAAAAAAATATGTTAACTCTCTCGTTCTCGAAAATATTTATAAAATTAATCTATAAAATACAACTTTAATATTAGCTTATAAAAATATATCCAGGTGCTCCCAGTTTAATATAAGCCAGCAATAATAATAATAACTCGTAAAGTTCAGCACAGTATCAGCTGTATCCATATATATATATATGTATATATAGATTTTCGGCTAAGTACTTTTCGTTTAATGTAAACTGTGAACTTTGCAGCAAGTCAAGTTTGAAGACCTCCGCAAGAGTTCATAAATATTAGAAAGTGTCCCATCGATTCCCGTCGTTTGCTGACACATTTTCCATGCCTTTTTTTGTGTCGTTTTCGTTTCCAATAGCAAAATATGTTGCATGTCAGAATGCGACGCTTAATGGGCTCTGGTTGCCCAGCGACGCCACGCCTGTCATAAATCTCATGGCAAAAGCCCCAAAAGAAAACTACTTAAAGCGCCATTACAACAAATTTAAAGCAATTTGGAACTCGGGCCAGCGCCGAGACGAAAGTTCGGCCAAGATCTGAAAAGAAAATCGGAAAGGGAGCAGAAGAAAAAAAAAAGAACAGAAAAAAACAAATGTTTTGGACACTTTATTATGCGCATTATTCACTGTTGCAATGGTTTATCCTTTTACTGGACCCGGGGCTCTGTTGTGCTGGCAATTTCTAGTCCATTAACTTTACCCAAAGGTCTACTCAAGAAAAACGCTTGAAGAAATCATTTTGCTAAAATTATATAAATGTCAAAAGAAAGGCCAAAGCAAACGGTCAAGCCCCGAGCTGCGAACAATGCGCCAACTTTAAATGTATCGCTTGTTGAGCCACACGCGCCCCAATAGCTCTCCCTCTCTCTCTCTCTCTCCTACTCAAGCATGGCCATTGTTAAGGCATCTCCTCTCAATAGCGACCCATATTAGCTGCGTGGACTCTGAGATTTAAATGCAGGCCAAAGTAATTGCCCCGCACACTGAGCGAGTTGTATACACTCACTCGGTGATTCGCTGACATTGTGATTCGCTCTGCATGCATTATGAATCTTTATCATGCACTCAACGCAGTTCATTGGCGTGTAAAATGCAACCGTAACCTCATTTCCAGCTTTCGCTGAGCTCAGCTGAACTCAGTCGAGCTGAGCCGAACAGAGCAAACAAGCCCCAATTAGGTTAGTTTAGGCTGGGTTAGTCAACCGAACGGGGCCGGGAGAGGCCTATCATGTGTAAAATTAGCTTATTTTGTAGCGCCCACATGGAAAACCAGCCGTTGGGCATAAAATAGATTGAGATTGCGATGCCATGTCCATGGGATGGGCTGCGCTTGGGCTTCGGCTTGGGCTTGCATAATTCTCGTTGCGCTTAATGCAATTTTTATGTTGCCTGGCATTAACTTAGCGTCAACGTCACAGTCAGCAGTCAAGGGTTGCCAGAGAGAGAGAGAGAGAGAGAGAGAGAGGTGGAGTGCAGACACATATTTCTTTGCCTGTTGGCGCATTAAATTTATATGGGAATTGCACTGCTCACCATATGGGACATTGAAAAACTTTGCCTCGACTTTGCCGCACAGCGTTTGACTTGCTGCCAAGCATAAATTTTGCAAAACTCAACAAATAACCCGCCAGGCGTTCTAGGCGAAACTGAGACTCGACTCGGCACCACTGAGTGCAGACTGCTGTTGGTCACTGTCAGGCTGCGTTTCACTTTGCCTCTATACAGACTCTATTCTTTCCAGCTCTTCTGCCTCATTCGCCTGTCGTGTCCCCGCAAGCCTTTTACAAATGTATTTTGTGGGCGTGTAGTTTTCAATTTGGCAGCAAACCGCCTGCCAAAGGCTCAAATGTGTATGCATATGTGTGCACGTGTGTGTGTGTGTATTCGATAAAATCAATAGACATACATTTAAAACCACATAAGGACAGTTATTCGACAAAGGTTGGCCTAAACTGCCGTTTTAGCTGACTCAGCCTGGCAAGAATGCAGACTATGTTAATATAATGTTAAAAAAAGGATGCCAAAAGATAACTTGAATAGCCAAAAGAATATTTTCGAATGGGTCTTATTATATATAATTTTATACATTCGAAATATTTTCTATAATTTTCTTCGTTGTATTTATAAAATTTAAATTAATAAATATAGGTTTCACAAAAATTTCCATAAAATGCAAAAGCTGCAATGAATACAGAGATTGAGTTGTATAAGATGTTATTTCATAACATATAACATATAAAATATATTATAAAAATTCTCATTCATTCTTAAGAGCTAGAATTTTGTTTTCGACATAATAAAAATAATAATAAATAGTACAAAAATATAAATCAATTTTTCAATATAAAATATTATAATAAATGTAAATAGAAATAAACATAAATCATTTTTTTTTATTAAGCAAAAATGTATGACAAAGTAAAATAAAAAATATTTATAATAAATAAATAGAATTAAACATAAATAATTTTTTTTACTAAACAAAAATTTATGACAAATAAAAATAAAAAATATTTATAATAAATTTAAATAGAAATAAACATAAATATTTTTTTTTATTAAAGAAAAATGTATGACAAATTAAAATGAAAAATATTTATAATAAATAAATAGAAATAAACATAAATATTTTTTTTTTATTTAACATAAATGAATGACAAATAAAAATAAAAAATATTTATAATAAATAAATAGAAATAAACAAAAAAATATATTTATTTAATTAAACAAAAATGTATGACAAATAAAAATAAAAAATATTTATCATAAATAAGTAGAAATAAACATAAATAATTTATTTTAAATAAAGAAAAATTTATGACAAATAAAAATAAAAAATATTTGTAATAAATAAATAGAAATAAACATAAATAATTTTTTTTACTAAACAATAATGTATGACAAATAAAAAAAAAAAAAAATTGTATAATAAATAAATAGAAATAAATATAAATAATTTTTTTTAATTAAACAATAATTTATGACAAATAAAAATAAAAAATACTTATAATAAATAAATAGAAATAAACAAAAAATAATTTTTTTTTAATTAAACAAACATTTATGACAAATAAAAATAAAAAATATGTATAATAAATAAATAGAAATAAACAAAAAAATATATTTTTTTTAATTAAACAAAAATGTATGACAAATAAAAATAAAAAATATTTATAATAAATTTAAATAGAAATAAACATAAATATTTTTTTTTATTAAAGAAAAATGTATGACAAATTAAAATAAAAAATATTTATAATAAATAAATAGAAATAAACAAAAAATAATTTTTTTTTAATTAAACGAAAATTTATGACAAATAAAAATAAAAAATATTTATAATAAGTATTACAATAAATATAAATAATTTTTTATTAATTAAAAAAATATTATAAGAAATATAAATAAAGCTAATGAGAATAACTAATATGCTTTATTTATAAAATGCATAAAATACAATCATGTTTAATTTTCACTAATATATATACAATTTCTCATTCTCATTTGCTCATTCTCATTCTTAAGCACTAGAATTTATAATTTTTGGCAAAGTTTTTGACTTGCAACTTTCTTGTGTAGCCAATTTACATGACTTGCCAAAGTTAACCAACAATTTGCGCATTCCCATTAAATTGCATTAGTTTTGCAGTTTTAGATGGCACGCACAAAGCAGCAGTAACTAGTAGTAACTGGGAACTTGAACGGAATGCGTATGTTAATTCCATCAAGCCGCGACACATGACAAACTGCTCGCTGTGTCGCTCGCATTAAGTTGCCTGGCGCAACGTGACGTATACGCATTGTCGTGTGTGCACTCTGCTTTGGCTGACTCATGAGCAGCTTTCACTTGGCAGTCACTGCCCCCCATAGATATACCCGGACATATAGCTATATGCACATGCAGTTAAGTACGTGCCTGGCTTGCTCGCCATATGAGCTGCAAAGTGTTTGACCCATTTTCGGTGGGTGTGAGACTCTGAGGCTCTATCTTAAATGCATTTTATGAATTTAGTGCGAGTAAAAGCCAGAAATTATAGAATGTGCATTGCACATAAATTCAACTTAAAGGTGCATCAAATTCAGGCAGCCTTCAATTGTGCAGCATCTTCGTCGTGCAATTTTGTTGTCTTCCTTGTCCACTGACACACTTCGGGAGAGAAAGGACTTTCGCTCTCGAGATTTGTCCTTGCTGTGTATAAATATGAGTGCAGGGCGAATGCTTTGCTTGGTTGGTTGTTCAACTTACATACTTTCGAGTGCCATTCAATGAAGTATGCATTGCATGCCCCACTGTTTCATACACCTGTGCAGAATACTTTTGTCTCCTAACTCCCGCTCTCTCTCTCTTTTCGTCCACTTATTTATGCATTCGTGCGCACTTTTTGCTGTTGCTGCCGCTGCTGCTGCTGCTGCTGCTGCTGCTGCTGCTGCTGCTGCTGCTGCTGCTGCTGCTGCTGTAGTGCATTTTAATTTCGTTTGCATATGACAAGCAACGCGCAGTTCAACTACCGGAATCCAGCGCAACTTTTATTCATTTGCTTCATGCTGCTTAAATATGCGCAATTCCTCTTAATACTAGTAACTCATTCCGCTCTCCGTCCACAAACAGCTGCCATCTGTCGGTGTTTGCTTGCATATTAAATAATATTCATCGATATCAAACAAATGGGCTTGTGAAGCGCATGTCTCGGCTTGTTCCCCCTCTACTGTCAGTGCCTAGAAAATATTCAGCTTGAAAGCCAACTTTAAAATCATTTAATGATAGCAAACACGCTAGCGAGATAAGCATTATGCAATGCATAAGTAAATCCTTAAATTTATATCAACTATAAGCAAAGTAGTTCAACTGCCGAGCCTCGAGCTGCTGCCAACTTTATTTTTTTTTTCACTCTTTTTGCGTCTGCAAAGTTGCAGATTCAGATTTAATTGACTGCAGTTAAAATAAATTTCGAAATCAAAGATTACGTATCAATTGGCATGAATGTAGGTTAAATGTTGAAAAGTATATATGTATACATGCAGAATATTATTAAAGAATAATTATAATAATTTAAAATATAGTTATAATCATGTTTGCTGATAATTCAAAAGCAAACTAAATTTTTTGCTTTAAAGAAATTATACAAAATAATCAACAATTAAATAGAGTGTTTACTTGCTTTACTTTAGTTTGCACTTTATTTGTATTTAGCCATTAAAATAATAATAATTATTAGTAAAAGTACTTATTTGTTTGAAATCAATTAATGTCTCTATAATAGAAAGAATTATAGAAGAAATTATCAACATTATTTAAGCAGCTTAAATTTGATTGTAATCGGCTTTAGCCATTTTTTTAGTCAAGCAAAATTGTTCAATTAATTGTATAAATTTTTTTTATATATATTTTTGTATATTTGTTTTTCCAATGAATATATGTGTAATGTATTTAATAAAAATTAAATTTATATACAAAATTTTTTATTATGCTTTTTTAAGTCTATAATGTTGTGTTTAACTTTTAATATATTTAATGTAAATATAATTGATTTTGGCTTACTTTTGCATTAAATTTATTTTTTTTTTTAACTGCAAATTTTGTGCTTTACTTTTAATATATTAAATGGAAATATATTTTATTTTGGCAATTTTTAAAATTTAATTTTCATTTATTTAATTGAATTTTAAATTTTTTTTAGTTACTTTATTTAATTTAGAATGTGCAAAATAAATATAAAATGCAGTCATCTTTTATTTTGTTATTTATAAAATAAATTTAATAAATAAGAATAAAAAATCTTCTAAAGAATATTTTGGTAAAATCAGCTTGACTCTTCATTCAGGCAGTAACTAAAAAAAAAATATCTTATTACAACTGCAAGAGATTTCTTTCTTTTTATTTTACACTTAAGCATGCTCCCTCGGCTCGTTTAGATTTTAACCTCTCGTTGCTGTTGCTCGCCTGTGTTGCGTTGGGTTGGATTGGGTTGCGCACTTAAGCGTCGGTCTTATCATTGTTAACCCCAATAAAAAGAAGCAAATTAATGAAACATAAGTCAAACCGGCAGTCAAACAGCAAAACAAACATAAAATGCCAATCAAATGCGTATCTCGAACGCGAAGGCTGACGGAAAGAGGCAACGATCTGAAACGTTTGCCTCTTTGCCGCTCGCTGCCTCCCCTCGACTCGCCGCCTCCTTTGCGTCCACTTCAAAGGCGTCGCAACGTTGCACAGTCAATTTGCGTTCGAGATTTATAACTGGCACAATGCGCCGGCTACAGAAGCAGCAGAGTTCACTCTGTCATCCCCTCACTCTCTCTCTCCCTCACCCGCTCTCCTGGTTGAGCCTGTTAACGCTTCACTGACGACGTGTCCTTGAAAGTCGGCTGGTTTTTGGTTCGGTTCGGCTCGGTTCGGAGCAGCTCAGCTAGGCGCATGCCATAAATATTTTTTGCTCGATCAAGTGTACTAATTTAATGTGTTGCCTCAGCTATATGCGAATCGATGACTCGACTGACTTGACTCGGGCGCTATCAACGCTGGCAGGACATTCAAAACAAGATTTATGACAGGCGTGCGCCGGCTCCTCGGGTCGGGGCAAGTTGTAACTTTGTCAGCGGGTGGCCGGGCGTTCGCCCAACAACAACAATAAAATGAAATCAACGTTACGAAACAAGAGAAATGACAACGTTGCTAAATGGTCTTATCTCAGGCAGTCCGACACAGGATGTGGACAAGGACGAGCTCCGCCCACTGGGGCCGTTGCTAGTGCCAGTGCCGTGCAAAAGTTTTTTGATTGTCTGCGCTAGAAAAATGAAACTCAACTTGAGCATTTTTAGGTCACAAATTTGATTAATGTTATGCCATTGTGACTGACGGCTATTAGAAGACCGGGGCGCATGTGTCGAGGGTCGTGATTTGATGCAGCGATTTATATTCCATCCAATAGCAACAAGCGCTCTTCACAATTCAATGCTTAAAAGTCTATAATGGCCCAAGCTGAGTGATGTTGCTATGGATATTAATATTAATTACCCGATGTCATAACTTCCTTTCAGTTGCGCTCACTGTGAAGCTCACTTTATCAGCATGTAAAGAACATGATCTGAAAGTAATCAACAAATCAACAACAGCTCGCTTCTCATATGCTTCCATTATATATGTGGCTCTACATTAGCTCTTAAGTGAGAGTTTAGAGCTTGAATAGAAGAGAGCCGCATAGCAAAATTGACCACATGAGCGAACTTATTATATGAATATGAATACTTGGAAAGGCGTCTCTTCGATATGGTTTCTCTTATCATCTACTCTTACTTAAAAATTAGTAAGCATTGTATAGGCAGCTCTATGTATGTACATATGTAATATTAATAATTGAGCTGAGCAAAGTGTGAAGCTCGCTTTATGCGTATGTAAGAGAGACTAAATCCGGGAAGAGATCAAAAGACATCAGGAGAGATTAAATTCACATCCAAATAGCCTACTGCAGCTCAAAGTCTAGGAGAGGACTAAAACGACAAGAGAGTCTTGTTATGATCCATGTTAAAAATAATATAGCTTTAAGTAGTTTTAAAATTAACTTCCGTTTAGGTTAAGTTGTCTAAGCTGTGTATTTAATTAAAAAAAATTCGTATGTAAAAAATATGATCTTTAAGCATAACTCGCATATATGTAACTACTCACTGTCTCTTAATGTATGCCCTTCTTATACTCACACTCTGATAAAAGAGAGAAAGAGCAAGCAATTGCATCGGTTGTTGACTGATGTTCGTTCGCGAGCGAAGAGCAAACGTTTTCTTTTCCACTTTGTTTCGCTCGGCAAAAAGTCTTTCGTGTATGTATTAGTATGTGAGCGAGAGTTTCGTTTTCGCTTTCGCTCTGCAAAAAGTCTGTGTATGTATTAGTATATGAGCGAGAGTTTCGTTTGCTAAACAACTCAATTCGGTTCGTGAATTGAGTGTGTGCATGTGAGTATAATTGTAAAGACATTTTGCATTAATTTGTTCTCACTCAGTTTCATTATGCCAACGTCACTGTTAAAAGACTCAGTAGGTTACGCAAAGAGCAGTTCCGTTACTTTTGATGTTAACTAACAGACCCCCTGTGACGTCACAGGGTCCTAAGTGTGCTCTGTTATTCAATTGGCTACTTGGCGGGCACTGATGCAGAGATCCTCCTAGTGCTCATAAGCATCCAAAATAAATTGTTTTGCAAAGAATTCGAATAGTAAGAACCATAAAAATGATCAATTCTTACTTTTATTTACTTAAAATACAAAAACTTATTAGATAATGGAAGAAAGTGTGAGGCCTTCTGGCAGCAGCAAAAGCAGTTCCTAAATGGGTACTACGTCCGAAGAAATGATCAGAAGGCATGATTTTTTTAATTTTCGGCATAAGTATTGTTTATAAATGCCAATATATTTAAATATTCAAATAGAGTACATGCTGGAGACATATCAGGTAAGCTGCTGCTCACACCTGCTTACATGTCGAAAAAAAAGCCCAAAGGCCGAAATAAAATGTATGTATTAATTAAAAAAACCCAAAAAGAACTGAGAGTATAAGTAGTCAAACATAAAGAAACAGTAATTTGGTTCAACCAGCCATCAGAAATCTTGGTAGAAGCTAACAATGCGGCACCCAATCTTTGGCCAACAGATTTCTAATATGATGAATTAATATGATAGATATAATGATGTGGATTGATGGGAAACGATTAGAATATATTATTACTAGTTACTTTTGTAAAATAAAGTCGTTTAAAATAAAGTTGAAGTTATATAAGACGAAGGTATTGGCGGTTGATCGAATTTCCTTCAGCAATAACTGCCTAGAAAACGGCTTAGAATACAAAATTTTCAAAAACCCTTATATTGTCAGATTCGTGAATCTATATAGAACTTAAAATTGGCAACTTGAATCGCCTAAATTAAGTCTACTAGTTTTAAGATAGTTAACAGTGCCAAAATTGCCTAATTTTCATACAAACTTAAGCGCGCCAGACCCCCTGTGACGTTTCACTGTTAACTTAACAGACCGCTTTGCATAACCTAGTGTTACTCAATCGTGTGCCAACGTCAATCGTATGTCTCTCTCTCTCTCTCTCTCGCTCGCTCTCTTCAACTTCAGCTCAACAGAATACAAATATGAAGAAAAAATCAAAGTCTCACGTTCAGAGCGAGCTTGAGTGAATGTGATTTTATTTACGATTGATCTCTCGAACATAGCGTAATCAATGAAATGGTCAACTGCAAGCTAAGTATGCATAATGCATAATAATAATAATATGCATAATAATTGTCCATTTATGAGAGTTAACGTAAATAACTTCACATTGCACGAATTCCAAATCTGAATTCTTTGAAACTTAAAGTTAAACTCTTTCTTTACTTAATATACTAGTGCTTATATATCCACATAGCTTATATATACATAGACTCCTTGTGTATGCATATCTAAGTAATCTTCTAATTAATATATTTTCGCTCATGAACCCAGCATCATTTTTATATGTACCTAAATATATATTAAGAGAATATCTCAGCTAAGCAAGCTTCTTAGCTAGCTTTTAGCTTGCTTCAAGCTTTTCTCATGAACATATTTCTGTTTGATAATTTTCTTTTGGCTCTGGCTTATACACAAAAAAAAAACATTTCTTTTGCTCTTTCGGGTTATGTTTTCTTTTCTTTCTTTTTGCATATGCGCTGTGAACGTGACAGTGTTTTTTTGTTGTAGTTTTCTTAGGTTGCTTCGCATTGTACACAGAGAGCAGGCAAAGCAAAGTTGACCAACTTGATAGCACCTTGAGCTTACGGTGGCTGTGTTAATTATGTGTCCTGTGCAAGTAGTGCGCATTTGTCTTTATTATAGGTCGCCTCGGCAGCTATCTTGTGCCTGACTACCTGGCAACAAGGCCATCTGCTTGTCGCCTTTATTATCATTGTTACGCTCTTGCTGTAGCTGTCGCTTGCTTGTTTTGCTTTTGTTTTTCTCCACTGACATTCACAAACAGAGAGAGAGAGAGAGGGAGAGATGCTGAGATGGCCGCCATAAGCACAAGCATCAGCCATAAGCAGCAGCATAACTTTCGTGATCCAACAATACATCATGTATGCAAAATGATGTATGCACGTAAATGGCAGCTGGCAGCACGTTGAGTAACGGGGCGATGAGGAACAAGTGTTGCGAATTAGGCCAAGGAGAAGCATTAATAAACGCATTTAGTGGCACATGTGGCGTATGCGCAACGCCAAAGAAAAGGCACACACACACACACACATGAATGTATACACATAAGCTTAGATAATGGCAAGAACAGGATGTTGATGCGGGCAACGCATGCAGGCTTATAATTTGCACGTCACAGCAGCAGCAGCAGCAGCCGTAGCCCCCTCGCTATCCAGCAGACCCATTCTATAACACTCTCCCAGCGGCTGTACTTATTGTGTCACTGAGCTTGACATACTTTCCACTTAGGCTGCCTTCACGTTAATATATGTGTCTGTGCCCTGCATGCCTTGCGAGTTTATCATTTGCAGTCTTAGCTATGTATGCATGCCGGCACGCCCACCTCCAGCCCAGCAGCCCAGCATCTAGCTGAAAGTCATAGTGGCTGTAGTTCTTGTTGACTCTCAAGTTTGCTTGCTCAGTTCTCCAGCGAGTGAAGGCGAGACATTAGTCCTAATATGTCAGGCTTTTACTCTTTTACTTGCCTAGTTTTAAGCCTGTTATCGCAGCAGTCGAGCGTGGCAGCCCCTGGGGCTCGGCTCGGCTCGAGGCTTTTGCATAGTTTTTAATGCATATCTTAAGACGCAGCGCAGCTTATTTTGGCATTTCTAGTTCACGCAGCCCAACAATAATAATCAATGTTTATTGGCCACGCCCTTGCTGTTGCCTGTGCCCTCATGCTGTGCATAATTAACGCATAAATTACAAATAGTGTGACGTTAATAATTCGGCGTTAATAGATTTTCCCTCTTTTTCCGGTCATTTTCATTTGTTTAGTCGCAGCTGTGCGTCGTGCCATACGCCTGACTGCCCAAATTATCGATAATCAATGGATTTGGCTTTCATTGTTATTTAGCTGCACACACACACACACACACGCACATTGCTCATACGCCCCATTGTGTCGGGGCTTGTGCCTTGGTTTGTATGTATTAAAACACACAAATTTATTCATGCTTAATTGCATTTGCGATGGGTTCATTGTTTTATTAGCTGCTCACCTGTAGCTGGTTCATTTAATATATTTATTTATTTCGTTTCGACTGTGGCCAGAGCAAAACTTAATTAAAAATTTAACGCCCCCGAAGGGCAACAACTAGTTGTGTCCAATTATGTTCAGATTGAGGCAAACCCTTTTCGAGCTGTTTATTAAAATGCCCGGACACATGCTCATTAAAAACAACTCAAGAGCCCATGTTCGACTGGCCCCAGCCCCAGCTCCGGCTCCGGCTCCGACTCCGGCTGTGTGTAAGCATTTAACTGCAAAATCATGCGACAAACTAGAATCCAGCACAGCCTTCCAACGACATGTGTGGGCGTGGCCGACAACTGGCAAACAACTAATGAGACACATGCACACAGGCCGGAGAAATGTCAGCAGAACTTATCATTGGGCATACGCCATTCGTCCCTAGTCGAAGAGCAAACAAATAGACATTAAAAAAAAGAGATAAAAAAAACTAAACGACAACAAGAACAACAATAATCAGTTGAGAGCCTTAGACCCACAGCGAATGGCACGAAATTGCAGAGGTTGACGTTTAATTTGCCTCTTTTATTAACAGCGCTCATATTAGGGACTCATTTATCAGTCTGCCGCTTGCTCCAAAATAACAAATATAACAAAATGAAACACAAAACAACAACAACAACAACACACACACACACATAAACAGCGGCCCCCAATCCCAACATGAAACTGTGTAACAGTTGTGGGAATTATTTAATTTAGACACTGCGCCAGACCTCTTGCAATGCCGCTGGCCCACGGCCACTGTCGAGGCTTAGCTGCTGAAACGGTACAATGGGAAAAGCATTAAAGAAAATGTATTAGAAAATGGAAATTAATAATTATTTGATTATTATTTTTTTTTAATTAAACATAAATATATTAAAACAAAAGCTTAATTATTATAAATGATAATAGAAACTTTGAGTTTATTCGAAAATATATATTTTTTTATATATAAATAAAAAAGAAAATAATTATTTTTTTTTTTTAATATAAATAAATATATTTTTTAGCTCAAGTTACTTGACTTTCGATTCGCTTCTGGCTCAGAGCAAGGAAATTTATTTATATTTATTTGAAGTGCTTCATTTCTAAAGTTTATATTAATTTATTTTAAATACTGCGAGATTTATATATATATATATATATATATATATATATATATATATATATATTTATTTATTTATTTATATATTTATTAAATCATTTGAATATTATTAAATTAATTTTAATTATTTGAATTGATTAAATATTTTGAATTCTTACTGCAGACTTTTTTAAATGCTGCTACTTGTACGAAGCTCTGCTCTGCTTTGTTTCATTTAAAAAAATTAATATACAAAAATATTTAAAAAATATTAAATAATTATGTGAATTGAATAAATACTTTGAACTTCTACTTTTTTACTTTTACATTTACTTTTTACTTTTTTAAATAAAATAATACTTATTAATATAATTTTAAATGAATTTTTATATAGATTTTTATAGGTTTTTTCTTAATGTTTTTGTCGCCCATTGTACGCTCTGTTGAATATGTAACGCTGGCCGGGGAACTGCTGTTTAACTGCCAAGTTTTTTGCACTCTCATGCCGACGCCAACAACAGCATTGAGCAGAGCTGAACGGAACAGAATGTAACAGTTCGGAGTGCTCCTAAGCTATTGCTTTGGGCAGAGCTAGCTAAATTAATGACAATGACTGTGAGCGCACGAAAGGGAATGGGAATGGGAATGGGAGAGGAAATAGGAATGGGAATGGGAATAGGAATGGGAATGACTACTGTAGGGCTGCTGGGCTGTTGGGTTGCTGGGGGAATTGGAGGGCAGCGTCATGTATCCACTGATTGTTCTGTGCTGTTGCTGCTGTTGCTGCTGTTGGTGTTGCTACTTTGTTTTTGGTTCTTTCAGTTGTTGCTGCTGTTGTATTTTAGCACTGACACATGACAGAGCATTTCATTTGTAGTGCGGCATGACAAGGAAGTCGGCTCCAACACCGACTCGTAACATGGCCAAGTGCCGGGCATATCACTTTAGATGGCATTGCAAAAACGCAAAGCATTATGATAGGTGCTGCGTGTGTGTGTGTGTGTGTGGGTGCTATATTACTTTAGCAACAGCAAAACTCTGCTCAGATAAATTATAAGTAATTGTGTGGCTGGGAATTATGAAGTTATGAAGTGTCGGCATCACTTGCCCCACTCGCTATCAGCTATGACCTACTATGCGCCAGCTTAATTGAGTTCCGTGTTGCTGTTGCTGTGGCTGTGGCTGTTGCTTATGCTGGGTCATGTGTTTAACCATTTAGCCAAGCATTAGGACGGCCACGCCACAAGCACTTGCCACATGCACGCATCCTGCTTAAAGCGGTTAACGCGTCGCTTATAAGCACCGATTGCAATTCCAAGACCATTGCCAACACTCAGAGACCATCGCCAGAGGCATATGTAATTGAGCTCTGCGCACGTTCGCATACAGACACGCAAGGCAGCTAGACATTCATCACGGAAATCTGATGAGACAAGTTTGTATTCAAGTGCATGTTGCCGGCTAATTTGCCTGATGGTCTCATAAATGGGTCGCGGTTGATCTAAGCCAATCTAATGTGCTTCCAATTCGACTCACGACTGCTGACTGCTGACTGCCGGCTGTTGCAGCGTTGTTCGGGCAATTGAGTTGTGGCTGAAATGTTTTAACAGCTAATCAACATTAGCACACACTTTAGTCCATCGGAAGCCACACGCACACACACACACACATATTAAATTTCTATAGACATGCGAAGATCAAATTTAAATCATGTTGGAGTACGAGATGCATGATTATGGATTAAATTAAAAAATAAAATATAAATATAAATATAAATATAAATATAAATATAAATATAAATATAAATATAAATATAAATATAAATATAAATATAAATATAAATATAAATATAAATATAAATATAAATATAAATATAAATATAAATATAAATATAAATATAAATATAAATATAAATATAAATATAAATATAAATATAAATATAAATATAAATATAAATATAAATATAAATATAAATATAAATATAAATATAAATATAAATATAAATATAAATATAAATATAAATATAAATATAAATATAAATATAAATATAAATATAAATATAAATATAAATATAAATATAAATATAAATATAAATATAAATATAAATAAATATAAAAAATAAAATAAATTTTATATAATTAATTTACAATAATATATTAAATTCAATTCACATTCTTTCACTCGACATTGAAATTCGTCTCGTTTTTAGTCACATCGTGAACGGAGCACAACACATACTAAATAAAATATTTATGCGGCCTCAACTGCACAAGAGAGTATAGAGAGAGAAAGAGAGATATATCTATTCAACTGTATACAAATGTGTGTGTGTATGTGTTTGTGTGTGCACATATTTGCCATACATTACGCACACATTACGCGTTGTTGTCTGTATTTTGTTTTGTTTCATTCTCATTCTCCTTCTCTTTCTTTTTCTCTTTTTACTCTTGTTTGTTCTGGCTGCCGGTGGTTTCTTTTCCTACTTTCTTCTCAACGAGTTTAACCCACCCAGAGAGAGAATGTTGCGGTCTGCTTTTTATTATTTGATAAGGTGGGACGGGACGTGGATGGGTACAGCTGGAATCGCTGCATACTTTGCTGCGCATTTGGAAGGCAACGGCAGTTTTCTGGGGCTTGCGTATATATTTTTAATATATTAGCTAGCACAATATTATATTATCCGCATTTATATGTGCATGTAAATTTTATTTGTTTTTTACGAGCGCATAAATCAAAGAAAATTGTTTTTTATATGCTTATTTGAAAAATATGAAAAATATATGCGTTCCCCTTGCAGCGCATGGCTAACTCACACTTTTGTTATTTGTTTTTTAAGTCTACTTCATATATAGTCGCAAGCATACATATATAATTGGGTGGATCGACCTTTTTTGCTGGATTTTATTATTTTAATGGCATTCGGCAAAAGAGTTGCGCGCTGTGAACTTTGCGTTGATTTGTGCGAAAAACTGTTGAAATATATTCAGTCTACTGGCAGTTAATTAAAAAACATATTGTTCTTATTGAATTTTTCACAAACTGATATGTGGCATGCACTTGGCTTGGGGAAGGCGTGGGCTCTCCCCATCTCGATAAATGTAAAATCAATGTATACAGAAAAAATAATAATAATACACAGATATGAGAGCGTACAAAACAAACGGCCTGGGGCTCAATTTTTTATTTCCAATTTGATGCCCTGCTTTACTTTTGCCCGCTTCTCATTTCCTTTTCTTTCTTTATTTTTTGTTTGGCGAAACTGATTTCATTAATTTCTAATGCCATCAAAACATATATACGGCCAAGTGCCTCGAGCTGTATGCACAGCCAGAAAATACATCAATGAACATGAAACGGCAGTAACTCAAGCTCATGAAAACAAAAATTATTTAATACGTATACATATACCTTACACTTATATACACTCTTCTCTATAGAACAAAAAGTATATATATGTCTGAGGGATGCTATAAATATACCCACAGCAACTGTCAGGCAGCAAACAAAAAAAAGGCAGCTAAAGAAACGGACAAAAATTATTTCCAACAATAAAACAGAAAAAATTACAAAGCGCCTGGACTGAAGATGCAGATACAAAACATAACAAAAAGAGCAACAAAAAAAGTATATATAAATAAATAAAAATAAAATAAGTCATCAGTAAAAATAAAATGCGAAATAATATGAAACAAGAGACTTCTGATGAAATTTTCATTTGGAAATTCCTGGCGTAGCAATTAAGTCAAAATGCGGGCGCTGCCGGATCGGCATTTGTTGCGCTCTTGCTTCTTGCCTTCTTGGCTTTCGCCTCCCCATCAACAAAAAAATTCATTAGAGAGCGTAATTTGTACATTTTAATAAGACAAACGCAAAAAAAAAAAATAAAATTAAATAAAGAAATGTTGGCTAATTTGTTAGCACTTTAATACGGTTTCAGTAGGAGATTTGAGATTGGAGCTTGAGCTCACGCTTAACTAGACAATATGTTTGCCAAAGAGTTTGGCAGCTCGCGTGCGCTTATATAATTATATCTACGTGCTTTTCGGACTGGCAGGAATTGGTTTATCCTGGCTTCACCTTTTGGCTGAGCATTTGTCGAGTCAGCAGCTGCAAACGCATTACCCGATGCCATTCACAGATAAAAGTAAAAGCAGCGACACGAGAAAAGACCATTGCTTCAATGAGTTGCTAACACACTTTCGCACACAGCGTGTGAGTCCTCCTTTTTTATGCAACAATTTTCAGTAACTGGCCAAAA